>CAUYQV010044691.1:0-51644 GCA_963574575.1 Galagoides demidoff | reverse complement strand
ATATGCACTATTGCGTGTATTCATCACTTTTCATATTCCTTATTTTACTTATTTTGTTCATGGTTTTCTACTTTCCTAAGGCTTAATTTGTTAAATGATCTTTAGCCCTGATTATAATAGAGCATTCTTTTTTTTTTTTTTTGAGACGGAGCCTCAAGCTATCCCCCTGGGTAGAGTGCCATGGCACCACAGCTCATAGCAACCTCCAACTCCTGGGCTCAAGCGAGTCTCCTGTCTCAGCCTCCCAAGTAGCTGGGACTACAGGCGCCCACCACAACGCCCGGCCATTTTTTGGTTGCAGCCATCATTGTTGTTTGGTGGGCCCGGACTGGGGATTTGAACCCACCACCTTAGGTGTATGTGGCTGGCGCCTTAGCTGCTTCAGCCACAGGCGCCGAGCCAGGATTTAATTTTTTTTAATGGCTGAATGATCTTCCACTTTTTGTGTGTGTATATGTATTATATATATATAAAATACATATTACATATACATTATATATATATATATATATATTACACATACTACATTTTCTCTTCCATTCATTCATTATTAAACATGTAATTTGATTCCATCTCTTTGCTGTTGTAAACAGTGCTGCAATACATGTAGATATCTCCCCTACATGCTGACTTCATTTCCTTTGGCTATTTACCCAGCAGTAGTTTGCTAGATCATATAGTATTTCTATTTGTGTTTTCTTAAGGAAATGCGATAGTTTTTTCTGTAATAGCTGTGTTACTGATAGATTATACCCACCCAAAGCCAGTAAGTGTTCTCTTTTCCCCACATGCTTGCCAGCACTTGTTTTCTTTTGCCTTTTCAGTAGCCATTCTAACTGGAAGGAGGCAATATCTTGTGGTTTTGATTTGTATTTCTACGATGATTAGGAATGTTGAGTATGTTTTCATATACCTGTTAGATGGTTGACCTTTTTTTTTTTTGAGAAATGTTTATTCAAGTCTTTTGTCTATTTTTTAAACAAGTTGTTGGTTTTCTTTGCTGTTAAGTATCTTATATAATCTGAACATTAAACCCTTGTTAGATGTGTAGTTTGCATACTGTTTTTTAAAATATTTGCTATTGGTATTAAATAGTCTTCGAAATTCTTTTATGTTCCCTGCATTCTCATTTTTTGGCATGGTGCTTTTGTTTCCAAATTCCAAGTAGCAGCTATTTTGAAGAGATATTTCTTAGTATTTCTTAGCATTAAATAATGTAAGTATTTATATATTTTTTTATTTATCTTATCCATTTTATGAGTTATGTTATGATGTTTTCTAATGTTGAACTATCCCTGCATTCCTGCAATATACTCTGCTTGGTCATGGTATGCAACATTTTAAATAGGCACCTGGATTTAATTTACTAACTTTTACATACAAGTAAAAGTACTGTATTGCTTCCATACCCATCAGTGAAATATTTCATTGTTTTCTTTTTATTCTATCTTCACCATGTCTGGGAAGTAAGGTTATGCTAGCTTTATAAATTGAATTGGGAAGCTTTCCATCTTTTGCTATGGTCAGAAATTTTTTGAATAACAAAAGGATTATCTGTTCACTGAAAGTTAGATACAATTCAGCTGTAAAACCATCTGGGCCTGGCACATATTTTAGTGAATAGATAATTTTTAAGGAAGGCTTGTGGTACAATGGGAGAAGGCTCTCTTTGTAGTCAGAGACTTATATTTGAATCCCTGCCCAGTCCATTGCTGACTATGTGACTCAGGTGAATGACTTACCTTTTTTTCTATAAAGTAATGGTCAATCTACTTAGTTACCTACCTACCTATCTTGGAAGGAAGAGTACTTCCTAGGGACATTTATTAAATGCAACATCCTAAGTAATAGTATGTACAAAATAAATAGCTATTTCTCTTTTCTTTTAGTCATTTTCATTGTAATTATTCCTCTGTGTGTGTGTATTCCCATAATGCTTTAGCAACTGGTATATTAATCTATAAACAGATGAGAGAAATTTGCTAATTTTATGAGATGCCTTTATACCCTTAGATCAACTCAACAGTTGCTGAGCTGTGACAGTTGGGTTTCTGGAGGAATTGCTGCCTAGATGATCTTCTTATAATGTTATTCTTTCTAATTTTGATCAAAGTTCAGAACAATCTGATGAAGGGGAAGCTTCTGGTTTTCCAGATTTCCATTCAATTTACTTTTTCCCCTAGGTATCTAAGGACGCTTTCAATAATGTAAACATATTTGGGGGATTTTTGTTCTGTAAAAGCAGGTCATTTGAGAGCCCTTTGGGGGTCAAACAGTAAACTTGTTTGACCCCCAAGTTTACTGTTTTAAAGTGTTCATTTAGTGTTTTAGGTATTTATTTCAGGAGCAGATGATAGCCTCTTTCCTTCATAGCTAAACATTAATTCTGAAATATTTCAGTGCCATAGGTTCCCCCCACCCTCAAGGCAGAGTACTATACAAAATGCTTAGGTGGCTACATGAGCAATTTTTCAAGGAATTTAAAGTTTTGTAATGTTCCAAAAGGGAAGAAAAATTTACCCAGGCTGCTTCTGTGAGATGCTAAGATAACTGCTGATGATTAAAATGAAAAATACTATATAATACTATATAGTATATAGTAGGTCCCATCTGGGTAGATGAAAAATATACATAAATATACACATTAATACAGACATTACACTTTTTCTGAAGAGTACATTAGAACCCATTAACTTTATATTTAGAAAAAGAAATTGGAATTCCTGGGGATAAGTGATAAAAAAGAGAGGCTACATTTTACTTTATATCATTATGACAGGAGTTATATCATGAATTTTAAAACATGAATTTACCTTATTCCACATGTGTTATATTATATGGTAGTACTGACTTTCCCCTCCACCACCACTAAACTGATTATTATTTATTTGAATTATTTAATCAAAAGCTTGAACCTAATTGCACATTTGTTCGAACTCTCTTATTTCCTCACTTGGGTACCCAGTCTATCTTAGTTCCATTTGTCCTTCATCTTGCATTAGGCCCTCCCAGGAAAATTTACTACAAGTCTGGCACAGAAAACATTTCTGGAACTTAAGCTTTGTTTGGGGGTGTTTTTGAAGAGGAAATTTGCCATCATCAAATACGGTTTCTTGAGCCCACACAGAGTGTGGGCATGGGTCCAAAAGCTCCTTTCTGGTTCCTTTGAGATTTGTTTATTACTTTGAAAATCAGAATTTCCATAAAACAGCATAAGACTTCCCTGCCTCACAGCTTAATAGAATAGCTGAGCAAAGAGATTTAACTTAATTTTTAGGGTTGGTTTTGCCACATGTATTAACAACGATAAAAGCAACAACACAGAGCAAAACAACCGTGACCGAGTGAGCACACAGCACAGGAAACTAAGCTTCTTAGAATTTCTTATACAACCTTTAGGGTCAACATGATGTTGCCGAGTTTTGCTGGGCTGACTCAGACCTGTTCAGATGCTTGGGTGCAGAGCTAATGTTGAAATAATCATCCTTGAGGGGGTGGATTAAGAACAGGGTTATAAACCATGACGTTGTTGACAGCTAAGGAAAATTGTCTTTCAGTTCAAGTGCAAGAGACTGTGCTACTGGGGCAGCCTTTGAGTTCCAGCACCTTTCCTGTTGCAATTGCGCACCACATCTGGGTCCTGAGGGTTGTTTCCCTTGGGTCCCAGGAGTCAGACTCACTAGCAATCTATTATTGGTCATCTAGTGATAATTTGCACATATCCCTAAGATAGTTTTCAATTTCCATAGAGAATTTTATTTGGTCTTTAAACCAACCTACCTACCTTTCTTCCTTCTTTCCTTCCTTTCTTCTTTTCCTCCCCTTCCCTCCCCTCCCCTCCCTTCCTCCCTCCCTTCCTTCCTTCCTCATATTGGCTATTCTCAAATACTAACTTAGATCTGTGTAAGAATATGACCAACTTTTCACTAGTCCATACTGAAATAAGACAGTAAGAACAATGTAATCCAGAGCCCTGGCACACATCCACATTGCCTGTCCAATATGCACTGCTTCTCAGATTCTCCCAGCTCATCTAGCACATAGTACGTTGCACTTCCTGGCCTTCTAGTAATTGCATAGAACAATGTGACTAGTTCTGACCAATGAATCGTGAGACAATTGATGTGTATTACTTCTCAGCTGGAGCATTAATTGCGGATTCAAGAGCATCCATAACTCTCCTTTTCTGTCTGGCACAACAGTCAGCCATATTGGAGATGGCTGCTTTGACAGTCACATTCTCCAAGAGATGACCACTCCTGCTACCCATGAAAAACACCAAGCATGTTGTTTTAAGCTGCTGAGATTGGGGCAGGGGTTTGGGTGGGATGCTATTTTCTACTACTGCATAATTTAACCCCTTCTTATACAAACAGCTAATGTGTGTTGGTTATAAATGTCAATTCTAATTTCTAAGAAACAATTGTAATTTATTCTGGCATTTTTCCCCTGCTTTTAAAAATACTTAAATGTCTTTTAACGTCCTTGTTTGAAATTGAAAGTTGACACCTCTATGGTAGTCTCCCTTTGTTATTGTTGAATTTTAATTGTACCTATCTAGGAAATCCCTAAATCTGAGAATCATTGCTTTAAATCATCTCTCTTGACCCATTAAAATAGTACAAAGACAGGCCAGAGTTTTCTAAGATACACTGGCCTTGGCTTGTTAGATTCAAATTATCCTATTACATAATAACAGACATACTTTTTAAGTATCCATAACCTCTAATCTTAACTCACTGTCTACAGTTGTACCAGGGCTCACCTTTTGAATTCCCTATTCCTCCAAGGTATCCTATGCTGCTCTTCTTGCCACCTTCAAGAGTTCATCAATGGTTTCTGCCAATTGTGCTGCACCAGTTGGCAGTTAAGGGCCCTGAGGAGGGACAGCATGACATTCAAATCAAGGGAGTCATGTTACAGATGTGAAAATTTTCTTTTTTTCCTTATTTTTTGTATTTGAGACAGGGTCTCATTCTGTTGCCTGGGGCTAGAGTGCAGTGGTATCATCACAGCTCATTGCAACCACAAATATCTGGGCTTTGGTGATCCTCCTGCCTCAGCCTCCTGAGTGGCTGAGACTACAGGTGCATGCCACCACACCAAGCTAATTTTTCTATTGTTTTCTAGATACAAGGTCTCACTCTTGCTCAGACTGGTCTGGAACTCCTGACCTCAAGAGATTCTCCCACCTAGCAACAGATTTCTTTAGGAAAGCAAGATCTAGAGTTGGTTGATAGCTGAGAAATTTTTGCCTGTTTTGTTTACTGGTGACTTCAGGGCTTAGAGGAAAATATGGCAGAAGGAACTTAATAAATGTTTCCTAAATGAATAAGTGAAATATGGATATCCATTTCATGAATTAATGTTATGATACTTAATTTTAAATGTGCAGATTCCTTTGATTACTTACCAGTTTTCGAACAATGGCAAGTTTAGCCTTTAGAGGCCTTGGAGCCTACAACCAACTGTACAATTATTACGGCTCTACTTGAATCGGTTAATTTCTCACTGAAAGGACAGGCTTTCCTTTCATCTCATTCACCCAGTCAAACAGGATTGTCCCCTTTGGTGTCTTAAGAATATTTCAAAACCGCAGGTATGTGTGTGGTTTTTAAAGCCTGAAAGCACAAAGCCATGTATACTTTTAAAAAGTATTACTATTTTCCCTTCTCTTGTTAAAAGTTGAAACTATTCACATATTTACCCTAGGGACAGTCGTGCGTGACCGAGGTATGTGCGCTGAAAATTCTTTCCTTGTCTCTTCTGCTGTCACCCATCTGTTTGGGCTCAAAGACAGTTCTTTGTTCACACAATGAAGAAGGTTTCACACTGTCTGAAGACACAAAGCTTTCATATTTGACAGGGTTTAGAGTTTATGTACACACACCCTAGCCTGACTGATCTGGAATTCTGAAATCTTCCATAATCTGTGTAGCTACAACTTCCATGTAAATGATACTTGGTTTGAAAATAATTGTCCGGAAATTGTATCTCCATCCACATAGAAATTCATGCCCAAACCTTACAAACCAATGGTCGTGTTTGGGCCACAGAATGTAAGCGATTTCTAGGCTCTTCTGGTTTTTAATTTGCTTTATTTATCTCTAATCAGCCTGTCAACAAATGTGTGCTGTGTGTACTCTCTTCTCAGCTCTAGACGCAAGCTGGAAGTACAAAGGGTAAAGGACAGATAGGATTTCTGCTCTCCTGCTTCTTATTAGCTCTTCTCAAATTGGCAGTAAGAATGTACATCGTTTTGTAATGGAGATGAATAATTAACTCATTTTTAAGGTATGAAATATACTTAGCGGTCTCATAGAATTCAGCTGAGTTCTGAACTGAAACCCATGTTTCCAGCACTCACACACCACGTCTCCCCTGTGCCATTAAATAAGTTTAGCAATGCAAATTTTTTTTTTTCAAAATGAATTACGTTCCCATGTGTAAAGCATAAAGACTATGTGTCTGCCTCGTGGAACGTGCCTACTCACAGCTGCAGGCAGGCAGCCTTGCAGAAAGCACCGCCTAGGAGGATTTCCCGTTTTCTTGTTTTTAGGTGACTCCAAGAAACCTGAGGGGGTTTAGATTGATGCATGATGTGCTTGACTCCACTCTGGTGCCTGCCCCGCTCCAGAGTTTATCTGCTTTCTGTTTGTTTTCTGTGCTCCTATTAGGTTGTTGTTAGTTACATTCTGATGTTTGTAGTTTGGGGAAATCTGTATCTTTGTTATTTATGTTATCAATAATGTGACCTGGGCCTTCCTCAGTAATGTTCCAACTGTTCCCAGGTCCTCAATCACTAATTATGCAGATGAACAGATTGTGGAAACTCTTTCCTTATGGCTGCATTCTGGAGGAGTTGTTTTTATTAAATTGCCAGTGTCTTGAATTATAATTAGGCACTGGCCCATATTTATAGTGTTTTTCCTCTCTCTGTCTCTCTGTCTCTTTGTCTCTCTGTCTTTCTCTCCCCCCACCCCCTGCCACTTTTCTCTTTTCCCTCCCCACAGCTTCTCCTTTTCCACTTACTATAGGCTGAAAACTTTGTCATAAGAGAAAGAGAAGCCTCAAGTCATTAGCTTCAGAAGGAGTCTTGCCCAATGGCAGATGACAGGGCAGTGTGTGAGATATCAGGAGGTTCTGTTTTTTGCAAAAAGTCATTAGGATGTGGAGCAGCCTGCCAGACAAAGTGGTAGAAGCTGGAGAGCTTAACAACTTCAAGGGCAAGAAAGGGATTCATTTACAGCCTGGCAACATACCCTGGCCTGTCCACAGAAGGAAATTGAACAGTGGTTGGAGAAAAGATAAAGAAATATGGAGACCATAAAAGACCTCCAGTTTACTGCAGCTAGCCAAATCCTGACGTGGTTCATCTATTTGCTTTTTACGTGAACTACCCTCATCCTATAATCCAAAGTTTATTAAGCATTCCAGGTGTGTTCGACGTTCTAACAAAGGTGTGAGACCTAACTTTTCCCCAGAAGCAGCTGGCCCTAAAGGGCTTTGAGGGCTTGTGCTTGAAAGAAATGTAGAAGATGAAAGCAAACTATGATTTTGTTTTTTAAAAAATACACATATACATACTTGTTGAGTGATGGGAGGGTGTGGGGGACAGAATAAATGTAGAGATTATAATATAGGAGAAAAATCTACGAAGTCTCATATCTAAAACAAAACAAAACAAAATAAAAACCCTAAAAAACTAACAAAAACTTGCTGTTTTTTATAGCCTAATTTCAGTCTTTCATTTATAGCTCCAAAAGAGATATATGATTTCCCTTCCACTTTTCTGATCTTATTTATAGACTTAAACAAAAGAATGTTGCTCTAGAGATAAGTGTAGATAAACACCAGACCTCCTAGAATTGGGGGGGGGGGAGGCTCATAGGAGAGTGAAAATGTAGATTCTCCCATCATACTGGTGCACGTGTTCTGGGCAGGGGTGAGGGAAAGAAGAGAACTTGGTTTCCACATTACTATTAACTTGCCAGCACCTGGACAATAACGACGTGAGACGCAGTTGTTCTAAAGTTATCTGCACCACACGGGGAGCATGCCTGATTCCCTTGTATTGGAGAAAGTAAAAGATTTGTTATTCCTAGATGAGAATAACGCTTTTCATATTATCCATATTATCACAGGAACACACGATTCAACACATGCTTGAGAGAAATTAGGCTACTGGGAGAGTGTTAATAAGAATAGAAATTATGTTTACCCATAAGGTACTGATTCCAGGATCACTAAATACATTATAGACTCATAAAACAATGGAAACAGAGGGGATCGGAGCTTTTTGATTCCAACCTATCCATCTTAAGACAGCAGTAGATGGAAATAATTCCTAGAGAGAAATAGCTTGTCTTTAAAGTCTTGTAGAAAAGAAAGCCCACTCAATTCTGTGTGAAGACGCCCTGGTGACTTTTACTACCAAGGCCGTGATCCTCAAAATGACTGTGATGTTTATATTGCTAACAAAGGGGGCTTGTCTTTATTTATTTTTTCTCTTTTTTAGAAAACTTTTATTTTAAAATAGTTTTAGGTTTACATAAAAATTATGACAACAGTACAGAAAGTTCCCATATCCCCTGTCCTCACTTTCCCCTATCTTTAATGTTACTCAGTCGGATGGTACATTTTCTCAGTCAATGTACCAATATTACACACTTAATGTCATTCAAGGCCATACTTTATTCAGACTCCATCACTTTATAACTTAATACTCTGTTCACAACCCAGGATCCCAACCAGGGTACTTGGTTGTACTTAGCTGTCTTGTCTTCTTTTGCCAGATTCATGTCCCCTCATAAGTTTCTCAGACTTCCCTTGTTCTTGATGACATTGAGTTTACAGTGTTGAGTACAAGGTAGGTATTTCATACAGTGTCTCTTACTTGGAATGTGTCTAATGATTTTCTCATGATTAAAATTGGGTTATGCAAATGGGAAAAGAAGACCAGTGAGGTCAAGTATCTTATCACATCATATAAAGGGTACATACCCTCAACATTATCACTGTTGATGCTGACCTTGATCACCTATTTGTCAGGTTACTCACCTGTAAAGTTATCCTTCCTCCTCTTTCCATATTGGACTCTTTGGAAAGAAAGAACGAAGCACCGCCCTTGCGGAAGGAGTGGGAAGTTATGCTCCACCCCTTGAGTGTGGAGAGTGTGTGTAAATAATCTGGAATGCTACTGCTTGAAGATAATTTCCCTGGAAAATTTCTTATTCCTCCAGTGGTGTACTTTGTCACTTTAATTCATTGAACTGGTCTGCATATCTTATTTTTTTAATTTAAAATTAAACCTAAGTAGACTTTTTTAACTTAAAATTCAGAAATTAAAAATAATCCTTTGGGAGCTAATCTTCGTGGGCACCCACAGGCGCAAAGAAATATGAAGGTCATTGGAAAACAAGAAGGCTGGAGGGGAGACACAAGGAGGGGCAAAAATCTACTTACTGGGTATGGTGAACTCTAGCAGGGCAATAAGCACAGTAAAAGTCCCAATTTAAGCATTATGAAAAGTATCTGTGTAACAAAAGCATTTGTATCTCCTTAATATTTTTAGTAAATAAAATAGATAAAAAATCCTTAAGTTCAATCCACTAAATCAATTTAACTATTTTAATTTTGTTTAGTACTGGCTTAAACACTTCTCTCTCAACTATGACTGTCATAGGTCATTTCCAAGCTATCTATCCTGTCTGTTCCAATGCACAATCAGTGCTATTTAGCATGCAGATACAACAACCTCAAACAGATTCCCAGATGTTCATAATTCCTTCCTACCTATATTTCCCTTGTTTTCTTTGATTTCATTCTTCTACCACTTTTTAAATCTCCTATTCTTCAATTAAAGGGAATGCACATCTTAACTAATACCTACACAAAGCCATTTGAGATGCCAGGACTATTTTAGCATCTGGGTTTACAGTTTTTAAATTAAGAATGGCAAAGCATTTTCATTTCATGTTCTTACTTCAACTAATTACTAGGAGCCACCCATAGAGCTGTATCAAGAAGGATTCCAAGGAACTGTCTGGGCTTATTGGGAAAGAGTTATATCACAGCCAAGCTGTGGACATAGGAGAGACAAAATGTGAAAAGTCAGTTCTGGAGGGTCCCTTATGCCATCAGACATTATGACCTTATCAAATCACAAGTTAAACAATTTTTTAAAAGACTTTTTAATGTTTGACTTGATTCCTTTATGCCATCAGTTTATTTTCTAATCTCATGGAAAATAAAATCTTATAATCACTTTCCATTGTTTAGCCTTATATTATGTTTATCTGTGAGGGAAACTTTAACCAGTTATCATAGGATGACAGCAGTTGAATATGGGAGTAAAATATCTTATTCATATGAACATCACGAATAGGATATAATAGAGAAGGTCCAGTGTTGAGGGTAAGGAGTCAAACTTCAGAGTGTGAGACAGACATCGGGTCACTTGTGAAGTCTGTTTTCCTCTGTTGTTCTTTTGGCCCTTGATTGGTCCCATCCAGCCATGGCCAAATGTATTAACAGGAACTCTTCAAATTTTAAAATCTTTTATTATACAGATGAAACAATTTTCAAGTAAGTATTAAGTTGTGATATAATTAGCACTCAACAGGCCTCTTGAAGTTCAGTTATAAATGCAAAATGCGTGCCAACATCATGGATTTGAGGTGCCTGGAATTCCACTATCCCACGATACCCACTCAACTCAGATTATAGTGCCTGGAATATCTAATCATGGTGAATTCGTCTTTTGGAGAGTTCCTTGCAGAGTAATTTTTAAAAAGTTTACCCAGCAAGGAGTAATACACAAAATCCACCAGAATGTGTTATAACTACTTCTCTTTTAAAGGAGAAGAATCTGAGTTAGCTTAAGAATACTATGGTCATGAGGCTGAGAAGAGGTTATTTAAAAAAACAAAACAAAATTCTGGCCTGTTGGCAACGGTAATAAATTTTAGTTCTTTCCATAGTCTTCCTAGGATAGGAGGTGAACAGGATTATATCATATTTTACACTAGACTTAAAAATATCTAATGTTCTAAAATTATTTGACAGAAGTATGAAGAAATATATTAAACTTGCAGATGGAAACTGAAAATGGTTTCCAGTGCTATGGAGTTCAGAATTACGATACGAAATAAAATTGTGTTATCACATTGGATGCATAATCCAAACCAAAAGGGAAGAAGTTTGATGACTACTAATGTGAGCATATTTTACTGGGAAAATAACAATATCATACATATGCTCACCAAAAGGCACGTACATTAATTGGCGACAAAAATCCTACTCAACCATCAGTCCACGATAGAATGCTTAAATCCACCATGATATACTCATGGGAAATACTATACAGAAAAATGCTAAATGGAGTTACAACCATCTGGAACAACATAGGTGAATCTGAGTAACGTAACATTAAGTTAAAATAAGCGACTCACAAAATACAGTCATGCAGTGCTCCACAACAGGGATATATTCTGAGAAATATGTCATTAGTCAATTTTGTCATTGTGGGAATATCCTATACTATACTTTCACAAGCTTAGACAGTATAGCCAACTACACTCCTATGCTGTATGGTATAGCCTATGGTTCCCAGGCTACAAACCTATACAACATAGGAGTGTACTGAATAGTATAGGATATTTTAACACAGTGGCATTTATGTATCTAAGCATATCTAAACATAGAAACAGTGCAGTAAAAATACAGCATTATTATCTTATGGGAACACCATCAAATAGTATGTGGCCCACCATTGACCAAAATAATGGGATGTGGCATATGACTATATAGATACTGCATGATCCTATATATGTAAGACTCTACGACAGGTAAAAGAAAGCTACCACATAAGAAACTTGCTTAGATTTAGGCAGGGCATGAGATGGGAGGTGACCAGAAAGGTGCAGGAGGCAATGTCTGCTTCTTGATGTGAATGAGAGTTATATAGGATTATGTTGTAAAAATTATTGAGTAGTAAATTTATGACTTACTCTTTTGTTTGAAAGAACTGAAAAGCAAACTAGAAAAAAACTTCCATTTCAGTGCTATTTTTAAATAAAGTTCTTAAAGAATCTGACTGTATAGACACATGATTTGCCTCCATAATCTTTCACTGTCCCTTAAATGTTTATAGACATGTGTGTGTTAAGTTTTCCAAAAAGATTATTTCCTTTTGAATTTTGGCTGCTTTGATCATTTTCCCCCTAACATTTAAATAATGCAGTTACACAAAATTTCTTTCCAAAATCTTACTAATGTTCAATTTCCTTCTACTTTGGCCCATAAAAAGCATTCCAAATTCTTTTATGATTTATTTCCTTTTCTGAAAACATTCAACAGCATTTTCTGTTTCCAAAGGCTGCTTTATCTCCAACTTGTTCGCTCGTCTTCTGGAACTAACATTTATACACTTATCTGCCCTCCTTCACCCCTATTTCCTTACTATGTAAATTCTCATCCTTATATTTATTTAGAAAATTAATTTTCTTCCCAATGCTCTAACCTGCAGGTCAGTAACTGGAGTATTGTAAACTTGTGACCAGAAATTTGCATGATCCTCTCTCTTTAAGACCCAAGAAATTATCTTTTCTTCTGTCTGAGAGCTAGGTAGAGTAGTCTCGCAGGAGTGAATTTCTTCTGGCTTGGTGTCCATAGCACAGTGGTTACAGTGCCAGCCACACGCACTGAGGGTGGTGGGTTTACACCTGGATGGGGCTTGCTAAACAACAATGACAACTACAACAAAAAATAGTCAGGTGTTGTGGCAGGTGCCTGTAGTCCCAGCAACTTGGGACGCGAAGGCAAGAGAATTGCTTAAGCCCGAGAGTTTCAGATTGCTGTGACCTGTGACACCCGAGCACTCCATGAAGGGCCACTTAGTGAGACTCCATCTCAATAAAAAAAAAAAAAAAGAAAGAAAGAAAGAAAGAAAAGAAAAGAAAAAGAGTGAGTCTCTTTTGTGCTTGCTTTCTGGGAAACAGTGGGGTATCTTTACTCTTGACAATCCTCTAGGAGTAGGTTAATCAGCTCTTTTCTTCTGGTCTTTCTGATCGGAACAATTAGGCACTGGTTGTGAGTCAGCAACTCTACCTTATAAGACAGCAGTGTCTTGTAAGAGGTATTTTCAATTTCTTTTCCAAATGGGCTCAAGAATTTATGTCCATTGGCATAAATTCAAATTGGGAAATTATCTTAATTTCCCAAAGATCAAGCCATTGGTGAGAACCTCGGGGATGGGCCAACTTGGCTTCTACCATATGCGGATGGAAGTTTCCCCCCCAGGTTATTTATGAAGAAATGTTAAAATCCCATCTTTGGAATCGTCCCCCAGTAAGTCATCACACATGTATTTGCATGCTCTTCTGCACACATTTGTATAATAAACTATATTATTGAATAAACTATATTATTATTTGAAATTCCTGGCTCTAGAGAGGTAAAGTGATTAATGAAACAATTAGGTTCAATTTTCCCTTGTGGCTGAAGCCAAAGAAATGCAGGGCACAACCAAGACACCTGAGCAACAGTGACCAGTGTTCCTGGGATGTTTGTTTATTTATTTATTTATTTAGTTTTTATTCCTTCCATGAACACTTGTTATAGGTTTAAAAAGTTAAGAAAAACAACAGTAGCAGTGATTATGTCTGTGTCCATCCCTCTGTGTATGTTTCTCTTATCTTATTTGTGCAGTAACTCTATCTTCCTTAGCTCTCAGTTTCTTTACTTGGAATATAATTGCATTTATTTCTAATAATCCTCTCCACAATACGTTAAGATCCCAACTTTATGACTTCTTAGATATGTGACATCGACAAATAATATAAAATTTGGAGCCTCAGTTTCCTTATCTACAAGTTGGAGACGACGTCTCGTGGAGTTCTTGTGAAGGTTAAATATACGAGGAACACTGTCTTGCAGGAAGTAGGTGTTTCAAAATTGCTCATTTTCTTCCTTTTTCTCCTTCTTTCTGTACCCGACTCGGCTTTCTGGATTACAAAGTATTCATTTTTTTTTTTTTAATCTAAGACATACCTCTATGGTTTCAAAACATCTGGCTGAAGAGTGAAAATGAACGCAATCACCCAGGTGTTTGGCCTGCATGATGACAGATATCACACACTCAGCGCCATCTGGGTGATTGGCATATTATTTTTTTTCACTTTTATCCAGATGTGTGTGATACAGCCTTGGTCAAAGAAAAAAAAATCATCAGAGTTTTTCTTAAATCCTAAATTAATAATTTTTTTTTAAAATGCTACCACACGAATATCTTTTATTTGTTTCTTTTGAAAATTTTCTTATTCAAGCCACTTTTGAAAATGAAAGTGTAATTTCATTTCATTTCCTGGAATCTAGGAATTTGAGAAAAGGAAGGAAATGACTCGTTAGATTTCAAGCTCCCATGTTTTTATTCAAGAGAATTAAGGAAAAGAAAAGCTAAGTGCTGATTCGGGGATGCAGAGGTAGACAGCAGCAGAGCTGGAACAAGAGAGTCTCTTGGCCGTCATCTGCAGGCTCCTCCAAACCCACTGCCTATATTCTTTGTCCCCAGTCATGTGTTTTTACCCATATACATCCTGAACCACATAAACCCAAGTGTATACACACATGCACACAGAAATAGCCCCATGTTTCTTCCTGACAAGGCTTATTTATTCTAATATGGTCTTCTACCCTCCCTCTATTTTTTGGAAACTTGCTAGTAAGCCTGAAAGAATACACCAGCTCAGTGCACTCAGTCACACATGCATCTGGAAGCTGTGCTCCAGTGTTTGGTATCCAGGACATGGCTTAAATACATGTCCTGTTGGGATCTGGTATCCTGTGAGCAGCTGATGCAATTTTCCTCAGTCACAGGGATGAAACTTGGATAACATTTCTGGCCCTGAGAAATCCCCAAGTCACAAAGAAATGATTCCCTTGACCCAACGGCTTTGCACTCCCAATACAACATGTTCTTGTGCAGCTTCCCAAGGGAGAAAATAACGTGAGAGTTTTTTTTTTTTAAGAGTGCTGAAAGCTTCCCCTCTAATCAGCCTGTGTGGATTCTGGAGCATTCCAAGACATCGCAGACAATCCAGGGAAAACTTTGGAGACTTGGTGAGGCTTGCTGAACATTTTTTCTGCCTGAAGACATTGAAGATAAGCAATTTCACATAATAGCATAGTTATTTGAACATGAAGACAACTTATCAATTGCCATTCCAGTTACAAAACAACTGTACAGTTCAGAGAAGGCCTCCCTGATAAATTGCCAACAGGGTATTGATTTTTCACTTTAATTATTATTTAAAGGAAGGAAGTCAGAAGGCTGTAATTTTTTAAGGCTTTTACTTTAAAATCTTCTTCTTAAGTTATGTATAAAAGCAGGAGTGAGTGGTTGGACTTGAGGGGTGAGTGGAAGGAAGAGCATTCCTGATGAGTATAGCTTTTAGTAATATGGCCAGCTGCAAAATAGTCTGGAAAACAGAGGTCATTAACATCCAGAGGTTACAGGTGGTAGTTTTGCTGTCACTATTGGTGGGAGCATCTGTCACTAAGACAGGAATCTGACTACCAGCCTTCCCTTAGCTGGAAACACCCCAAATTTGGAGTCAAAGCAGTGATGTGTTGAAGACAGTTCCTGTGAGAGCCAATTGCTAAATTTCAGGAATTTTGCAAACCCATTGATGTTACCTGGGTAGCTTCACATTGGTCATGGTGGGAGTATTTACATTGTAAATACTGGCACATGCTACAAATCAAGGCTTTTGTTTTCTAGAAAACTAATTGTTAAGCCTTGACTGGCGCATTACTGAGCCAACAAACCTGCCTTAAAATACTACCTTTGCTACCTATGTTATAGGAACTTAAACAGGCAACAAGTCTGAGACTTGGTCCTGCGTTCTGTAAATTAGGAATAGTGATAACACCCATTTCATAACATTGTGACAAAGACTAAACCAGGCATTGTGCTTAACTAATGTTAATGCTCATCAGATGTATTATTTAATTAATAAATATTAACAGAGCACATATTTTTTTCTTTTTTTAGAGACAGAGTCTCACTTTATTGCCCTTAGTAGAGTTCTGTGGCATCGCAGTGCACAGCAACCTCCAACTCCTGGGCTTAGGCGATTCTTTTGCCTCAGCTTCCTGAGTAGCTGGGACTACAGGCACCTGCCACAATGCCCGGCTATTTTTTTGTTGCAGTTTGGCTGGGGCTGGATTTGAACCCACCACCCTTGGTATATGAGACTGGTGATCTACCCACTGAGGCACAGGCACCACCTCAGAGCACATATTTTATGCCAAGAACTATGATTAGTGCTGGGGACACAGATTGGCTAAGACCTCAGCATGGATGAGTAGCACAGACAGATCAAATATTAATTACAATTTAGTATGGAAGTGCTAGAGTATGAAGTGCAGATGGTCACAACTGGGAGAGAGATAAAGATTTATCATTGTTAATATTCCTTTAAGAAGGGTACAATAGCCCATGATGGGTGAGGAGTATTTGTCCAGCCATTTTTAGATGTGCTGAATCATGGATCTTTTTAGTGAAAATATAGATGATCAAGACTCTTAGAAATATGTGAACAGAGCAGGGCAACATTTTAATTTTAAGGATATATCTATCTGTAGGTTGAGATTATAGGAACATAGCTCTGTACTCCAAAATTCAGTCTTCAATGCCTGTAATTCTTACCATTACAGTTTATCCCTTGTGTCTAAAAGTGGGTTCCATTGGAAGGGTCTTCTAAAAAAGCAATGATGTGCAAACTCTACTGCATTATTATTGAGGAAATTATCAGGGAAGGCAACAAAAGCTAATATTCCTTCAGTGTTAGTTCTAATCAAGGCATTTTACATTGCTATTTTATTTCATTAGAACAACACTACTATGAAATAGGTACTGTTATCTCCACTCTGCTGAAGAGAAAACTAGTGCAAGTGAGCCTAATTAAGAGGCCAGAGTTACACTGAGATCAAAATTGTGTTGTGTGAGTCATGAACATTAACTTAATGTTATGATTTAATCATCTTAAACTTATGAGACCCTGTCATGAGCCTCATTTTATAAATGAGAAGACTGTGCAGCAAACTTTAGTGAGTTTCCAACTCATAAGTGCAAAATTGGGTTCACACCCAAACCTACGACTTTAGTAGGAATTGGTTAACAACCTAATGAATACAAAAGTGTCCTTGCTCTAGCATGGACTCCGGAAGAGAGTGGCTGTTAACTGGGACTTAGAATAAGAGACCAGAAAAGAGGAAAAGGCCACAGGGGTAGGAAGATATAAGCAACACTAAAGAAAATATAAAAGGCATAAAGCAACACTAAGCAAAATATAAAAAGTCCAGTTCCTGTATTTCTCAATGGTGGTGATTATAGAGAGAGAATTGTCATTCTCTGTGAAAATCCATGTAGGCTGTTGAGAAATGAGAGCATCTGGGCGATGGTTGTCTATAGAAACTTCAATATGGGAATATAGCCTACAACAATAGATAACAGTTCAGGTTGATTTTGCATAAGCTCTGGTAGGATCCATATATTTTATGAGGCTTTTGGGCTTTATTATCTTCATGCAGTTTTTACAATCTTACAGCATTATCTGAGAACATATACACTAGTATAAGTCATTTGAGAAATAAGCTGTCCAACAATGTAAGGGTATTGGATTTTGGGTGTGGGATACAACTATGAGAGAGACTCTGTCTAAGACATGAAAATATTGTAACCTAGTTGTTTGTACCTTCACATTAATCTGAAGTAAAAAAGAAAGAAGTTGTGCAATAAAAATAATCAAAGAAATAAAGACTTATCATAAAATAAAATAAAAAATAAACATAATGATATTTCCTGTGAAATGGTATAGATCTGTTTGAAAGTAGACTGGATTTGGTTGTAAATGTGTATTTCAAACTCTAGAGCAATCACTAAAAAAATGTAATTTAGAAAGAAGTATAATTCATATACTAAGAAATGAGAAAAAGTGAAATTATATAAAATGCTCAGTTAAAACCATAAAAGACAGAGAAAGTGTGGAAGATAAAAATAGAAATAAAGAATAATAAAGGGAATCAGATAGAAAACAATGGCAAATATATGCTAGATATTAATTCTACTGTGTCAATAATCACTTTAAATTTTAGTGACTGGTATAAATACAATAATTATAATACAAGACAGAGATTGTCAGAGCAGATCAAAAACTAAGACCCAATGATGTGTTGTCTATTAGAAACCCACTTTAACTATAAAGACGCATATTAAGAGTAAAGAGAAAGGTATACTATACTTACACTAACCAAAAGAAAGTAGAAGTAGGTGTATTAAGTTCAGATAGAGCAGATTTTAGAGCAAAGAAAGTTGGAGATGAAGAGGGGCATTGCATAGTGATTAAGGATCGATACTCCAAGATGATATAGTGATCCTTAACAAGATTCTTGACAAGAGAAAGCCAAACATGTGAGGCCAAATTTAATAGAAATGCAAGGTGAAAGAAATGAGCCCACTGTCATAGATCCTTCTTTAAGATCCTTCTTCAGGAAATTAACAGATCAAGTGGGCAGAAAATCCAGTAAGGACAAGGAATAATTCAACAGCGTCATCAACCAACTGGATACAATTGATGTCTATAAATTTTTTACCCTCTTCATCCAAAAGCAGCTTACATGGAACATTTACCAAAAGAGACTAAATTCTGGGCCATAAAACATATCTTAACAAATTTAAAAGAATAGAAATTATACAATGTTTTCTCTCAAATGACAGTGCAATTAAACTAGAAACCAAAAACAAAAAGATAGTCAGAAAAGTTATAAATACTTGGAAATTAAACAACACACTTCTAAATAACACAGATTTAGAGAAGAAATAGCAAGAGAAATTAAAAACTATTTTGAATTAAAAGAAAATGCAACTTATTAGAATATGTGAGATGAAGCAAAAAACAGTACTGAGCAGGAAATGCATAGCATTGAATGAAAACACTAGAAAAGAAATAATTATCTAAAATCAATCATCTAAATTTCCAGCACAGAAAGCTTTCATAGAGAAAGGAGATCAAATTGAACCAAATGTAAATAGATATAAAGAAATAATAAAAATTAGAGCAAAAATCAGTGAATTTGACAATAAGAAATCATTAGAGAAAATCAAATCAAAAGATGATTCTTTGACTCTAGCCAGGATAACTAAGAAAATGAGAGGAGATACAAATCAAATTATCATAAATGAAAGAGAGAGCTAGACACAGTAGCTCATGCCTGCAATATCACCACTTTGGGAGGCCAAGGTTGGAGGATTTCTTGAGACCATATGTTCAAGATCAGCCTGAGCAACAAAAGACCATGTTGTTAAAAAATTAGTTAAGCCCGGTCATGTCTGTCTATAGTTCCAGCTAGTCAGGAGGCTGAAACTAGAGGATTGCTTGGGTTCTGGAGTTTGAGGTTCCAATGAGCTATTATGAGGCGACTGCACATTAACCCAAGCAACAAAGTGAAACCCTGTCAGGAAGGAAGGAAGAGAAAGAAAGAGAGAGGGAGGAAGGAAGAGAGGGATGTCAGTACAGATCCTCTGGACATTAAAAGTTTAATAAATACTATGAACAACTTTATGCCCACACATTTGATAATCTAGATGAAACAGATCAATTCCTTGAAACTCACAATCCATCAAAATTCACACACAAAAAAAATAGGTAGTCTGAATAGGCCTACATCTAGAAAAAATATATAATCATTAATTAATAACCTCTCGAAAGAGAAAGAATTGAGCCCAGAAGTGATCACTAGTAAATTACACCAACATTTAAAAAACATTAATAATGTCTTCAATCTGAAGAGGAAGTAAGATCCTAATCCTTCCAGAAGATAGGATTAGAAGAGATACCTCCAAATTTATTATAGAGGCCCAAGCTTACCCTAAAGCTATAGTAAAACACATTTCAAAGAAAAACAAATTCATTACAAACCAATATCTCACATGAATATAGGTTCAAATTTTTTCAACAAAATATTAGCAAACTGAATCCAGTAACATATAAAAAGAATTATACACCACAATCAGTTGGAATTTTTCCCAAGTTGGCAAGTCTGGTTCAACATACAAAAAGTGATTAATGCAATCCATAACATCAACAAGGCAAACAAGACAAATTGCATGATCATATCACTAGATGCAGAAAAAGTATTTGATAAAATCTAACAACATTTCATGATAAAAACTCTCAGTAAACTAAAAATAAAGGGGAACTTCGTAAACTTAATAAAGAACATCTACAAAATATCTATAGCTAACATTATACTGAGTGATGAGAAGCTTCAAGCTTTCCAGCAAAGATCAGAAATATGGTAGAAAGTCCCCTCTTACCATGGCTTTTCAATATCACACTGGGAGTTATAGCTAATGCAAGAAAAAAAAGTAAAGTAAATAAAAAGTATACTGATGGAGAAGGCAGAAATAAAGCTGTGTTTGCAGATAATTTAATCCATCTATGTAAAAAGTCTGAAAGAATTAACAAAAACATTCCTGGAATTAATAAGCAATTGTCAACATATTGAAGGACAAATAATTAATACATGAAAGTCCATGCTTTCCTATACATAAATAATAAATAAGTGGAATTTGAACTTAAAAACAAAATACGATTTACATTGTTACCCAAATAAATGAAATATGGGGGTATAAATTTAATAGAATATGTGCAAGAATTATATGAAGAATAGTACAAAATACTGATTAAAGACATTAAGGAAACATTAAATAGATATTTCATGTTCATAAATAAGAAGAGTCAATGTTGTCAAGGTGTTGGTTCTTCCCAATTTGATGTATTGACTCAATGTAATCCCAATCAGAATCCCAGTAAGTTACTTTGTGCATATCAACAAACTGAATCTAGAGTTCGTATGGAGAGGAGAATGACCCAGAGAAGTCAATTCAATATTGAAGAAGAACGAAGTCAGAGGACTTATTTATATTACCTGACTGTGAGACTTACTATACAGCTGCGTTATTGAGATAGTGTAGTATTGGCAAAAGAATAGACAGATAGATCAATAGGGAGAGTCCAGAAATAGTTCCACATCAATACAGTCAATTGTTCTTTAACAAAGGAGCAAAAACAATACATTACAATCAAGATAGTCTTTCAATAAATGGTAATGGAACAACTGGACATTGTCATGCAAAAAAAATTGATCTAGACTATGACCTCACACCCTTCACAAAAATTAACTCAAAATATATCATAGAGCTAAATAAAAAATGCAAAACTACAAAATTCCCAGAAGAAAACAGAGAAGAAGACCCAGATGGCTTTGGGTATGGCAATGACTTTTTAGATAGAATACCAAAGGAATAATACATGACAGAAATAATTGATAATCTGGACTTCATTAAAATGAAAACTTTCTGATCTATGAAAGATCATGGGTACAACATGAGAAGTGAAACCACAGACTGGGAGAAATATTTGCAAAAGACATACCTGCTAAAGAACTATTATTCAAAATATACAAAGAACTCTTAAAACTCAACATTAAGAAAATAAACAACCCAAATAAAAATGGGCAAAAGACCTGAACAGCCACCTTACCAGAGATAGGCAGATACTAAGTATATGAAAAGACACTAACATCATATATATCATTAGGGAATTGCAAATTAAAACAACAATGAGATACACACTTATTATTAGAATGATCCAGATCCAAACACTGAGAACAAACACTGGTGAGAATGTAAAGCAGCAGGAATCTCATTCATCCATGGTAGGAATGCAAAACAGGACAGCCTCTTAGGAAGACATTTGGCAGTTTCTTACAAAACCATATATATTCTTACCATATGATGCAGGAATTGTGCTCCTTGATATTTACCCAAATGAATTAAAAATTTGTGTCCACACAAAAACCTTCACAAAGATGTTTATAGCAGATTTATTCACAATTGCCAAAAGTTGGAAGCAACCAGGATATGCTTTAGTATGTGAGTAGATAAATAAACTGTGGTACATCCAGACAATGATACATTATTCAGTGCTAAAAAAAAAAAAAATGAGTTACCAAGCCTTGAAAAGACATGAAAAATCCTTAAATGCATATACTAAGTGAAGGAAGCCAATCTGTAAATGCTACATAGCATATGATTCCAACTATATGAAATTCTGGATAAGGCAAAACTATGGAGATGATAAAAAGATCAGAGGTTCTTCTGGGTTGAGGGGAGGAATGAATGAATTGGTCAAGCACAGCACATTTTTAGGACAGTGAAACTACTTTGTATAATAGTAAAATGGTGGATACATGCCATCATACAGCTGTCAAAATCCACAGAATGTATAATGCCAACACTCAATATTAACTATGGACTTCGGGTAATGAGATGTCAATGTAAGTTCATCAATTGTAACCAATATTTTACTGCTGTGCTGGGTGGATGGTGACAGCAGGGGAGCTTGTGTGCATATAGAGACAGGTATAGGTATAAAACTGCTCTAGAAACTATCAAAATACTAGAAGTGAGTGCAAGAAAAATGCTTGAAGATATTGACCTGGGAAAATATTTTATGAGAAGGAATCCCCTGACAATTGAAGCAACACCAAAAAAATATATTACTGGGATCTAATCAAGCCAAAAAGCTTCTTCACATCTAAGGGCACTGTAAGTAAAGCAAACAGACAGCCTTCAGAATGGGAGAAGATTTTTGCAGGTTATGTTTCCAACAAAGGTCTGGTAACTAGAATCCACAGAAAACTCAAACTAATCAATAAGAATAGAACAAATAACCCCATTTCTTTGTGGGCAAGAAACTTGAACAGAAACTTCTATGAAGATGACAGGTGCATGGCCTACTAACACATGAAAAAATGCTCATCATCTTTAATCATCAGAGAAATGCAAATCAAAACCACTTTGAGATATCATCAACTCCAGTAAGATTAGCCCACATCATAAAACCCCCAAACTGCAGATTGTTGACATGGATGCAGAGAGAAAGAAACACTTCTATACTGCTGGGGGGAATACAGGCTAATATGACCTTTTTGAAAAGAAGTATGGAGAATTCTCAAGGAACTAAAAGTTAACCTACCATTTGATCCTGAAATATCTTTACTAGGTGTCTACCCAGATGTACTAAAATCATTTTACAGCAAAAACATTTGCACCAGAATGTTTATTGCAGCCCAATTCACAATAGCCACATAGTGGAAGCAGCCTAAGTGTTCATCTACCCATGAATGGATTAACAAATTATGGTATATGTACACCATGGAATACTATGCAGCCATAAAATAGATGGAGAATTGACATTCTTTATGTTTACCTAGATGGAGTTGGAACATAGTCTCCCTAGTAAAGTAGCTCAAGAATGGAAAAAAAGTATCCAATGTACTCAATACTATTATGAAACCAATATATAAACATTTACACATTCATACGAATGATAAAACACAAAGACAATCCAGAAAGAATTAGGGAAGAGGATGGAAAGGGGAGAGGGCAAGAGAGGGTATTTGGGGATCTCACATAATGTACAAATGCAAGAGAACATTTCAAATCAACTAAGAGTATATTATAAATGTCTTACCACAAAAGTAAGTGAGGTCATGGTTATATTGGTTTGATTGAAACATTCCACATTGTATATCAAATCATCATATTATACCCCATAAATGTATACAGTTATGATTTAATAAAATTAAGTTAAAAATGCTCTGAAGAAATAAAATTTATTAATTAAAAATTTTAATAATTTAGATTATTATTTTGAATTTTCAGCAAATTATTGGTAATAGTAATTATGTCTTCAGTGTCCATAGCACATTGTATATATAATGTGTATGTGTGCATATATATATATATATAAAACTACTATATATTAGCTACTAGAAATATATATTTATTATGTGTATTTAATATGTATGTGTACATATATATATAGCTACTATATATTAGCTACTAGCAATATATATTTATTATGTGTATTTAATATGTATGTGTGCATATATATATATAGCTACTATATATTAGCTACTGGAAATATATATTTATTATGTGTATTACTAACACATCAATATGTTATAACTATGTTGCATGTATCATAAATATGAGTAGAACCTCTTTAAGTTGACCTCCCAAGGAAATTTAACAAACTGGTCAACATACAAAGGTGGTCAAAGGAATTAGGCCTGCTGTACTGATAAATACATGTACTTTGCTGCCTATAAAAATTAGGTCAACTTAAGGAGGTGGTCAAAGTAGGGAGTTGGTTAACTATGGAGGTTTCTACTGTATTATCAAATGGTACAAAATCATTTTATTATATTGTGTGTGCATATAATTATATGTACTATATATTACATGTTATATAATATATTATATATGTATTATATATAATGCATCTAAATAAGCTAACTGCAGGTTTAAAATCATCCTAAGACTTAGACTTCAATTCAAACATTTTTATTCTAATTAAATGGCAATCATGAAAAGTGCTTATAAAGAAATGTGAATTGGCAAGGCACTGTCTCTTATTGCTCACACTACCCCAGAGCCCTTTGAGGTAGGATCATTTTCCATATCTATTTTTAAATGAGTAAACAAAGTCATAGGAAGGTGAGTAGCTATCTCAGAGCTACCCAAAGTCTCCTAAGTTCAGCTAAGTTTAGACCTAGATATCTGTGAGCTTGAAAACTGTATGAGCCCCCTTGGCTAGCAGGCTAGCTAACTTCGCATGAGTCCCTGAGCCTTGGAGCTGCCCTTTGGTCATCCTTCACATGCAAGGGCTGCCTTATATAATTTCCAGGCTCTCTTCCAGTCTGCATATCTACATGCCTGCAAGAATGGAAATGGGCCAATGTACAATGTAAGAGAAAGAAACTTTTTTCATCATTTACCTTACATAAGATGTGAAGTTACAAGGGAGAACTGCCCTCAGGGTTGATTTATTAACAAAGTTCCTGGCTCCTTCATCTCCACCAACTCCCACACTCAGAAAGGCAGAGTAACATCACAGTCTACTGATGAAATGAGGAAATCCTCACCCTGAGACTGTCACGTGAAGAATCTCCTTCTGTCAACAAAGATCCAAGACCCTGTAGAATTATCCCACCATGAAAGTTTCCCTCCAATCAGAGGGAAAGATGATGACTTCCTCCAAGAGTCATCATCTAGTGCTTGGGGAAGTGTGTACTAATTGGTTTGCCTTCATGTTTTTCTGATCAATCTGGGCAAAGGTAGTCAGATGAATCTCCCTTAATATTAACAGATTTTACAAAAAATATCATTCTGTTCAAAAGCCTGAAATATTTCAGTGCCCCTCTGCCCTTTATCCCTGAGATGAAAGTTTCCCTCCAATCAGAGAAACTCATTTTATAGCTGAAAAATAGATATGGAAAATGATCCTACCTCAAAGGGCTCTGGGGTAGTGTGAGCAATAAGAGACTTCTCCAAAGCAAAGCTCCACTAAGGTAAAAGTGATTGCTTATATGTACTGGCTTTATGGTGACAAAGTTATTCATGTTCTCAATGATCGAGATTCCGTTCTCAGCTCTAATCCATAGGATGCAGAGGAAAAGGATTGTAAGACTCATTTTATAGCTGAAAAATCAGAGAAAAGAAAGCATTAACTCAGTGTCATTATAATCGTAAATGGTAGAGTTGGAATGAGAATTTAGGTTTTGTTTTTATTCTTAGTCAAGTGCTTTTTCCATGGCACCAGAAGTGTTTAACCTACAGACCGTTTTACCAGATGGAGAACTAGAGAAACCAAGCTGTGCCCATGGGCACTATGGCACGACATGACATTGTCTCTTAGCTACCAGTGAAAGAACTTGGGCTTCCAAAAGACTGGGAGTGAATGTTATTTCCAGTCTGAGACCGTATGTCTCAGCTTTTGGCAGCCCCTTTGGCCAGCAGATAGAGCCTCTTATTATGATTATCCTCAAAGACAGGGGTAAATTGTTCAAAACAGGAAACAATATACATGTTATTAATCAACCAGATCAGAATAGAAGAAAGATTCTAATGCCTTTGTATTCGTTTAATTTTCCTCAGGGACTGAGAAGGAGGTTCACCATGACTGTCCCAGCAGTTAAGACACACAAAGAGACACAAAGGCATTCCAAAAAGGAATCTGAGGGTTTTGTACAAGGCTCAGAACGGTACACATGATTGTGAGATATGCTGACTTTGCAAACATAGCAAAGAAATGAAGGGACCAAACATGGGGTACTCCAAATAGCTATTAGCAATCCTTGGATCCAGAGATGGCAGGAGATAGCCTTTCTCTGTAAAGAAAGGGCAGTTGAAATGCCTGTGTGTTCCTCTCTTTAGCAACCCAAGACATGTGAGGGAGTGATGCCCCCTGTATATGGGTCTGTGCAACATCCTTCCTTTCCAGTGGGGAGGCCAGGGAGGCAGCCTTGCTCTCCAGCTTACGCATAAACATTCCTTGCCTTTTATGTGTGTAGTGCCAGGAGTAAGTCATCTTTTCCAATCCCTCTCAAGATATTTTGTTTTCCATCTCTCCCTTCTTTTCCATGTTGCTTTGAGAAAGATCCAAAGCTTCCTTCCTGGTTTCCTTAGCTGCTTTTTGTTGTTGTTTCAAACCACAGCCTAAATTTAAACCATGGCCCAGGAGAGAGAACTAACTTAACTGGTGGTTGTGGATGTGGGTTCATTGTTGCCTTAGAAATAATGACCTTCAGCCATTCCTTTAACCTTGTGTACAGGTAAACTGAGGATACATTGATGTTTCCTCCAAGAGTCATCATCTAGTGCTTGGGGAAGTGTGTACTAATTGGTTTGCCTTCATGTTTTTCTGATCAATCTGGGCAAAGGTAGTCAGATGAATCTCCCTCAATATTAACAGATTTTACAAAAAATATCATTCTGTCCAAAAGCCTGAAATATTTCAGTGCCCCTCTACCCTTTATCCCTGAGATGAAGAATTAGCCTCCTAGCCTGGCCTATAGTTTTTCCCATGCCTGCCTCCACTTCCCTTTTCAGTGTTCTTGCCCATTGTTTTCATCCTAAACCAGTCTAAACTGGTTGTTTTCTTTACATTCTTTCTTCCACTTCTTGGTCTCCGCATGTTCCTGTGTCCCCCCTGAAATGACCTTGTCATTCTTGTCAACTGGGATCATGGCTTCTGATCCTTGTTCAAAGCCCAGGTGAATATCTCCTTTTTAATAAAGCCTTTCTGAATTTCTCCATAACACATCACTACTCCCCTGCTTTGAAGCTAACAGAATAGTCTACTCAAAGAATACTTCCTAGCCTGGTCTGTTCCATTTTGGCCTCTATATAATTGTTTTTCCTGTTATTATGCCCACATTGAAAAAAGAAAAACTTCAAATGAAACAACCTAGCAAAAAACATTATTAAATTTATTGTATGGATGTTATCGGGGACATAGTTTGGTACATTTTACAGTGTCCTTTTTATGCAAGCCCATGGGAAAAATGCCTCTCAATCCTCAAAACCAAGAATAGCTGGGCCTCTCCTGAGCTGCTGTTTTGTTTTTATCTTGTGGTCATGTGAGTCATGTCTCCCTCTTTTTATAGGCTTGGAGCCAGAATTGCAGCCCACCACAAGTAACAAGTAAGACTTCATGGCATGTATTTGGGGGGTAATAGCATTAACTCTGGCTTCTTATTTTTATTTCCTGCCTTTATTTTTCTTTCCTCCAGTTTTTTCTCTTATTTATTTTGTAACCTGGTAATTGTGCATATATTTGAGAAAAAGGTTCAAATTATTCTTGGAATTTTATGAGGATATATATAAATGTAAAATAAATAATTTTAATCTTTTTTTACTCTTTAAATACTATACAGATTTTAAGTATATACTTTAATGATTCTTTCTCTAGATATACACAAACTTATATAAAATTCATGTGACCTCTATCTAGATCAATATATAGAATATTTCAGAACAGTAGAAGATATGACTTTCTTTCATTACTAATTTATCTTTTTGAGTGTCTCTATGTATCTTGACTCCTCACCTATTCTGAATATTATTTGAAGACAAGGCTAAGGATATTTGTGTTGCTCACAAAGCCTACTATGCTTCCCAGAACATAGTTGTAACAGTAAAAGTAGGTAACTGGCAAAATAGTAGGTAACTGCAGAAGTAGTTTCTGTTGAAGGAGGGGGTGCTCCTGATGACAGAGGCAGCTAAGGTCTGGGTTGGCACATGCATTTTGTGCAGCCCTCTGATGGAGCTCAGAACCTGCTGTCCTGTTTGTCTCTGGTGCTCTGGTCTCTGGCACAGCCCCCAGCACTTCGCAGGCCCTAAATGACTGGTTGACTGAAGGAGTCTTTCTATATCAATTACTCCATTTATTGAGGGAGCCTGTGTAGTTTTTCTAATTCTGGGAGTCAAGCTGGGAAAAGTCACTATCCTATCACTGGGCATAATTTCCTTGGAGGAAGTATTTCTGCTGCTCCCTCTTCTGCCTTCTACATGAATGGAAAGAACAGGGGATCCTGTTGAAAGTACCTGCCAACCAGGGTTAATCAGGTCTGCTACAATTATATACCCCTCCCCTCAAGGATTCCTTGACCTCTGTGGAAGAATTGCTTTCCGTGTATGTGGAAAAGTGTGTGCTCTGGGTAACGGGTGTCCAGTTGGCAGCCCAGGCCACACTAGTTTATTCTTTTTATCTAACTTTAATGCCTTGGCTAAGAGAAATCCACAGAGGGGGATGAGACAAGCTCTTGTCCTCTTTGTGTCTAAAGACTGCTTATTCCTGGACGCTCAGAGGAGAATGGTCTTGATTGAGAATTTATTTTGGAGTGAATGTCTCCACAGCGTGTGAGTGAGGGAAAAACAAAAACAAAACAAGCACATATTATTAGCAATAATGGAAACATGCAATACAAAATTTTCAAGAATGATTTTCATTCTTAGGGCCATCTGGTAAAGAATCTCATCCCAGAGCAAAAGCTGAACAGCAAGGAGCTTGGGAAAAGGCATTGTCAGGGAAAACTAGGCCAAGAGGAAGGAAAGAAATTATGGAAGTAGATCAGTGTGGACTTTGCAACCTGAATGATGAATGTGGGACTAGGTCAGTTGCTTGCATCCACCTGGGAATTCATCTAATTTTTTGAGCCTTCAGTTTCTTCACGTGTAAACTAAAGGATTGTATAATGATTGCTTTGGTCCATTTTTATTTTGAGGCAGAAAAATCTCTTGATTCTGGGTTTTTATACCACCACCCATAGTGGACACCTTCAGATCCCCACGGAAGGCCTGAAACTGTGGATAGTGCTGAAATACCTTTTTTCCTAAATAGTCACAGCTTATAGGGCAGGAAGCATACACAGTAGGTACCGGATGTTTCCTGACAGAGCAGAACAAAATGAGATTTCATCTTGCTATTCAAAAGGGCATGCAATGTGTTATAAAACATGAGTCATTTACTTCTAGAATGTACCATTTCATATTTTTGGACCAAAGTTTACTGTGGGTACCTGAAATCACTGAAAGTGAAACAGCAAATGAGGACTACTGCGTTTTCCCCCCATCTAAGGATTTCACAACCACATGGTTAACAAATGGTATAGTTTATTTTCTTCAGCTCATTTTTCCTTTAGATAAAATGACTCTCTTTTATCTATGAGAAGTGACCAAGGAAGAAACTACTATTTAACAAATGAACCTGCAATTCTAACAGCTGATAGAGTAACAATATGTTTGTCTCTCATTAGACGATCTTTGTCAAGATTGCTTTTCACTAAAGATAAAACTATTGTTGGTGGAGAGGTAGAGCAAAGGAGAACCTTTTGAAGCAAGCTTCCTGAAAAGGGCAAGGGAGGTGGAATTTATGTGTTTTAGCCCTGGTGAAATGTAGCTCCATCTCTTTGCAAAAGGAATTGTATATTTTTATTGGATAAAACAATAATTAGCACAGGCTGAAAGATCAGAAGTCTGGCTCGAATTCACAGCTTGTCAAATAGTATGCTTAACATTTTTTAGTGTAATATATCTTGTATTCTTCACTTTCTGTTACCAATTTTAAAAAAATAAAAAAGTGGGTGGGAAAAAGTAATAATACTAACTTTGAATATTGGAGTATTTTAAGATAGAATTATATATTTAAAAATAATATTCCCCTCCTTTTAGAAAGCTCCCAAACATCGATGTTAATCTTTTTAGTATTCCGCTTAAACTTTATTTTTAGAAAGTCAATGTCTTCAAAGTTTGTATTCAATGGGTGCTGCATTTAATGGAGGGCATTAACATCTATTGACATCCACTATGAGCCAGGAGTTAGATTTTCTTATATGGTTTATTCAGTTTATTTCAAAAACAAGCCTGGAAGGTACTATTACTATTCTCATTTATTCAACAAATATATATTTCACATCCATATGTGTCAGGGATTCTGCCATCTGAAAACATAGAGAAAAGAAGGCCACCTATCAATCAGAAAGTGGCTCCTCACCAGATACCAAATCTGCCAGTGTTTTGATCTTGGACTTCCCAGACCCTAGAACTGTGAGAAATAAAGTTTTGCTATTTATATAACACCCAGTTTATGGTGTTTTGTTATAGTTACCTGAACAAACTAAGACAAAGGCAACAGATGTGTTTTAATAAACAATAACGTCCTTGCCTTCGTGCATGCTAAGAGTATGGCAGATAAACCACGAACAAGTAAATCAACAAAATAAATATGCTGGTTTAGATTGCTATAACTCCTGTAAAGACAATATAAAACAGTACTGAGACAGAGGAAATGGCACCAGACAATCTAGGATCAGGATCAGAGAAGGCCTCTTAAAGAGGGCGGTGCCTGTGGCTTAAAGGAGTAAGGCACCAGCCCCATCCCATATGTCGGAGGTGGCGGGTTCAAACCCAGCCCCGTCAATAACTGGGAAAAAAAAAAAAAAGAGGTAAGAGCTGAAAGGATGGGAAGTAGTCAGCCATGTGACCAGCTACTCAAGAGTTTTCTACTTTGTAGAAAAACAGCACATGCAAAGGCCTCGAGTTGGGAAAGACACAATTTTAGTCATTAAAAGGAGACCTGTATGGTGAAAACACAGTAAGTGTAGAAAAGGCAAATAAAGTCCCCATATTCTCCCAGCCTAGAGAAGTGGCAGAGCCATGAGCAGAAGTCAGCCTGCCTGGTGCCACTGCCACATTCCAGCTGCCATCCTGCCATGGCATAGACATATGGAAGATTATTTACATCATTCCCTTGTTATTGTTGTTTGACTATTGTAAACTTCAAATGGCTAACTTGTTTTTTTGCCACTTAATCTATCCCTTCGAAGGGGTAGCCATGGCTTGGACACAATCAACCCAGGAGTAGTCCCAGGAGGCTTGAAAACTGCCTACTTCCAGGGTGGCTTGACTGCTGATGACCCGGGTGCTTTATGATCACAAGAATGGGTATTTCTAGCAGTGGATCTGCCTTTGCCCGTAGGCAATTAGAAATGCATAGGTGGCATGTATGATGTGCAGAGAAGAGGAAGCCTTACTTAGGCTTCTCTTGAGGAGGCAAATGGACAGCATGGCTTCTCTGTTCTGGTCACTAGACTCTCCATGACAGTGTATGGTATATAATATTTACTTGAAATCACCTACTATGGTAATTTTTTTGAATCCTATAAAATGGAAAGGATACTAGGAAATGACTGACCTCACTCTATGGAACAATCTCCATACTCTATATTAAGTAATTAAGTGTGAACTCATCTGACTAGAGAATGATTCTGTTATTAATCCTGGACTCTTCTTGCTTGAGAACTGGTGCAAGACTTTGCCAAGAATGGCAAAGGGAAATGCCTTTTTCCAGGTGCTTGTTCCCTTCTCTTGTCATCTGTAGTCTGTTCAAGTAAGAGTAGGGAGTTTGCATCTCCCTGACTGCAGTACTTACAGTTCAGACTTGAAAGTATAATGTCTGGGTTTGTGAAATCTTGGTTATTTCTGTTCCTATTCACATTGCTTGAGCTCAGATCCATGTGTTCTGGAACATAAGGTGTGGTTCTTTGCCAATGACTGACTGCTAATGCCCTCGAGTGGTTTCTCTCTCAGGAAGGCTGTGGTGAGTAAGATTTTTTTTACCACCCTGAATGTAAGTGGACAGAAAACAACTATTAGTGTTAGTAAAATGCAGCTTCTCATCTCATAGAACAGCAATACTTTCCTGACCTTTTTCCTTAATTCAGGCCAAATCATTCATGTACTAAGTGGTTCCAATCTAATTTAAGGGGATTTTGTTCCTCTTTCCTCATTTATGTTTGAAGACTATGACCTATTTAATTTCCACTTTTGTGGAAAGAGTCTGTCTTCTCATTCTGTTTCTATTTTTACTAATTCTTTAGCCTTCAGGTTCATGTTTCCAGTCCTTGGACCTGATGACATGTGGGACTTCTCTGGCTTTCAGCTTTGGCCTTCTTTCTTGGATAAAATCCACCTCCTGTGTCTCTATATTTTTGGCAACCCAAATACCAGCCCATGTTATCTTTACCCCAAGAATTCTTAAACATGGGCCAGTTTGACCAGCACTGTAGTCTACCTCTCCACCAGGAGAAATATATCAAACCCTTTTCCTGTATTACTTTCTGGCAGCATTCCTCAAAGTATGTTTTCTTGACTATTAGTACTGTGTCACGAGATAATCTACAGACAGATATAGTCAGACCTTACTTCATTGTGCTTCACTTTATTGGGCTTTGCAGATACTGTGTTTTTACAAACTGAAGGTTTGTGGTAACCTTGTGTCCCTTGGCACTATTTTTCCAACAGCATGTTCTCACTTCATGTCTTTGTTTCCTATTTTGGTAATTTTCACAATATTTCAAATTTGTAACTATTATTATATCTGTTAATATAATAACTGAGCTGGGAACAGTGATCTTTGACATTACCACTGTAATTCTTTTGAGGCACCATGAACAGTGCCCATATAAGACGGTGAACATAATCAGTTAAGTGCTGTGTGTGTTCTGATTGCTCCACTGACCAGCTGTTGCCCTGCCTCTCTCCTTCTCCTTGATCCTCCCTATTTCCTGATACACAGCAATATCAAAATTAGGCTAATTAGTAATCCTACAATGACACCTAAGTGTTCATGTGAAATGAAGAGTCACATGCCTCTTGCCTCAAATCAAAAGCTAAAAATGATTATGTTCAGTAAGGAAGCCATGTCAAATACTGAGACAGGCTGAGAGGTAGCCCTATACTGCCCAATGGCTAGGCAAGTGATGAATGCAAAAGGAACCTTATTGAAGGCAATAAAATGAAAGTGCTACTTCAGTGAATATATGAATGATAAGAAAAAGAGACAGACTGATTGATGACAAGAAGAAATTTATAGTGGTTTGGATAGAAAATCAAATGAGCCACAACATTTTCTTGGGCCAAAAGTGAATCCAGAACACAGCTCTACTTCTCTGCAATTCAGTGAAGGCTGAGGAAGGTGAGCAAGCTGAAGAAGAAAAGTTTGAAGTTGGCGGAGGTTGATTCATGAGGTTTAAGGAAGAGGCCATTTCCATAACATAATGTGCAAGGTCAGTCAGCAATTGCTGATATAAAAGTTGAAGCAAGTTATTTTGAAGCTCTAGCTAAAATCACTGATGATGGTAACTATTCTGAACATAGATTTTTGCTACAGACAGAACTATTGAAAGAAAATGTCATCTAGGACTTTCATAGCTAAATAAGAGAAGTCAATGCCTAGCTTCAAAGCTTCACAGGACAGGCTGAGTCTCTTGTTAGGGAATAATGTAGCGATGACTTTAAGTTGAAGTCAATACCTATTTAACACTCAAAATCCCAGGGTCCTTAAGAATTATGCTAAATCTACTTTGCCTATTCTCTATAAATGGAACAACAAAGCTTGGATTATAGCGCATCTGTCTGTAGCATGGTTTACTGAATATTTTGAGCCTGTTGTTGAGACCTACTACTCATAAAAGTAAGATTTGTTCAAAATACTAGTCCTTATTGACAATGTACTTGGTCACTCAAGATCCCAATAGACATGTACATGATTAATGTTGTTTTCATACCTGTTAACACAACATCCATTCTGTAGCCCATGAATCAATGAGTATTTTTATTTTTTAAGTCTTATTATTTAAGAAATAGAGGTTTCATAGGAATATAGTTGTGATAGTGATAGATAGTGATTCCTTTGGTGTATCTGGACAAAGTAAATGGAAACTATTTTTGAGAGGATTCACCATTCTATGTGCTAATAAGACCATTCATGAATCATGAGAAGAGGTCAAAATATCATTAACAGTAATTTAGAAGATTCCAAACTTCCTGGGTAACTTAGAAGGGTTAAAGGAATTCACTATAGATGTGTTGGAAATAGGAAAAGAACTAGAATAAGAAGTAGACACTAATGATGTGACTCAATTACTTGAAAAGATGAGGAGTTGTTTCTTAGGGTTGGTCAAAAAAAGTGGTCTCTTGGAATGATAAAACTTGAACAGATGGGATGTTGGTTGCTTCTTACAGATGAGCAAAGAAAGTTATTTCTTAAGATGGAAGAAACACCATCTTTACTCCTGGTGAAGAAAGTAGCATCAGGTTTGAGAGAACTGACACAATTTTGGAGGAAGTTCTACTGTGGATAAAATGCCACCAAGTCTTTTATGAAAGGAAGATTCAATTGATGTAGTAACTTCATTTTTGTCTTCTTTTATGGATTTTCTACAGCCATCCCAACCTTTAGAAACCACCACCCTGATCAGTCAGCAACTATCAACACTGAGGCAAGACCTACTTACCAGCCAAAAGGTTACAACTCCCCCAAATTCAGAAGATTCCTAAAATTTTTTTAGCAATAAAGCATTTTTATTTAAGGAGGATACATATAATGCCCTTGCATATTTAATAAACCACAGGATAGTATAAACATAACTTTTTCTATGTACTGAAAACCAAAATATTTGTATGACTTACATTATTGCAAAATTGCTTTATTAAGGTGGCCTTGAATCAAACTTGCAATATCTCTGAGGTAAATTTATAATTTATTTTAAACTCTGGTATAGGGACCTGGTGATTGTATTTCTTATTGGCAACACACAATATACATTATCAAAATAAAGATCCTAATAATTCTTAGAGAAAAATTTCTACATGGTTAGTGTATTTTACAGTGAAATTTCCCAATTTACTTGACTATGAATCTAACTTGTGATAATGCTGCCAGGTAATTAGTATCACAGGAATCATGCTTTAGGAAATGTTATTGCATGGTAACTTCCTTTATTATACTATTAAATGTAGTACTTCCTCTTCTATATGCAAAAGCTTGGCAATCTGTATTGAAATTATTCTATCCCCATTTACATGTGAACATAACTCTGGCTTCTCCAGAAACCTAGTTCTGAAGCAATATATATAGTAGAGCCTCTGACCACCCAAGGGACTGTAACTGTCAACATATGGAGGTGGTCAACATAAAGAACTAGGCCTACTGTACTGATATGTACATTTGGCACATCCAATCTGCCGAAAATTAGGTCAACTTAAGGAAATGGCCAATGTAGAGAAGTGGTCAACTATAAGAGGTTGTACTGTATTCTGATAGCAAATCAAAGGGCAAGTTAAAATTTTTAAATGCTATAAAATTATAAATTGTTTTACATATCTCAGTTTCTCATTTCTGGGACTTTTGAGGTGTACAGGATGCCTTCTTAGCAATGCCCTTTTCTCAAACCAATTCCAACCTCTTACCTTTCAAAATTAATGTTCATACTTGACATAAGAAAGAGGGTGATTTTCTTCATTCTCAATTTTTTCCCTTGGTAATAAAACAAATATTCCAGAGCCAAGGTTATACATCAGTATTAAGGAGAGGAGTACAGGTTTTGGAACTTGATAAAAACCTAAACCCCTTTTGTGCCTCCTATCACTATGGAAATAAAAGACCAAAGTATAAAAAAGAAGGAGAACTATACTTAAGAAAAAGTATTTCATTTGTTCTAATTAAAATAATTTTGTGATAGGTAAATCAATTCTGAAACAATTTTGGATAGAAAAAGTGAACAAGTGAATGAATAAATAAAGACCTATGTTGATGTTGTTGGGATCTAGACAAAGAAGAGACAAAAAAATATGGAGGAGAACAGGGAATAAAGTATCCTTTAGTGGTAAATTGGAATTGATGGTGCTAAGACGAATTTGTAATTTCTGAAATGTGGATATATATGCATGAATATATGCCTATGTATAAAATGTGAGTATATGTATGTGTATATTTGGAGGTTGGTGAATATATTTGTCTATATACATGCATATATTGTATCTCCTAGCTCTTTAAGCATCAGTAAGCAAAGACATTTCAATTTCACATGTTCAGTTCCTAGGTCTTGGTCTCTAGTACTAATCATCTGTAAAGGAACTCTCAACTGCTTGACTGATTCTGAGGGTGGAACAGGGTAGGTATAAGGTGAAGTAGAAAAGATCTCATAAAAGAAGAGGCAAATACCTAAAGGACAAAGCCACATGAATAGACTCCTTCTTGCCAAACCTGAGCACTTCGATAATCAACATTATTTAGTATTAAAATGAATTATAAACTGTGGAAAAATAGAAATTCATGAGTCCATACCAATAATAAATAGATAAATAACTAAAGTGAGAAAGAAGGAAGAGTCTGTGTTTATAGTAGATTGCTCAGAGCCAACTGTTAAATGTGGAGAATGTGCTAAAGTTGAAAAATTAGCATTTTGCAACCACTGCTGACTGCTAAATGTTGATGAGGAGCCAGATATTTGCATCATCTTCAAGCATCTCCCCACACACTGCTTATGAGTTTCATGAGAAAAAAATTGTAATAATTATAACAGTTATAATAATTAAAATCATAACTAATTATACAGTGGAAAAATCAAGCAAGACTTGGGGTGTTTCAAAGCTAAACATTTCAAAATTAATAACACCAATGAGAGGTTACATGCTTTTGTGTATGTCCAGATAAATCACCTGCGTTGGTCAGCCTACTGAGAATATATAGCATAAATTTAATCATGAGAACCAGCAGACAAAGCCAAAATAAGAAAATGTTCTATTTTTAAAAAAGAGATACATGATTGTATTTTTCAAAAATGTCAAGGTCATGAAAGATGAAGAGTTTTGGAATATTCCAGGTTAAAGGTGATAAAAGAGACATGACAACGAAGTGTAATACGTGAACTAGACCAGATCCTTCATTGGAGAGTGGGGAAAATGCTATGAAGGATATTAGGTCACCTGAAAAATTGAAACACAGATGATAGATTATATCTAAAATAAATCTATGTTAAATTTATTAGATGTACCAATACTACTTTAACTGAAGTTGATAACTCCATTATGATTATTCTTAATGAAATTCATACTAATGTATTTAAAGGTAAAGAGTAATACTATATCTAACTTAAAAATGGTTCAGGTATATACACACACGCACATATATATATATAATACTTTTATCTGTTTATTTGTCTGGTAGTTGATGAAGTAAATGGAGTAAGATATTAATAGTTGTATCTAGGCTGAAGGGTATTTGTAGTATTCTTATTCTTGAAAGTGCTTTCACAGTTTGAAAGTATTTACAGGTTTTAAAAAGTTAAAAATTTTAAAATATTTGTTATTATCAATTACTTTATCATACATCGCAGTATTTATGCTACATACAAAAATAATGTACGCTTAAGGTTTCAGAAGAGAAGCTAATTTTAACATAAATGAGGCTTTATAAGCCTATGGGAGAAATTTTAGAGAAATATTTCAGAATGATAGTCTAAGGGAAAATAGCCATAGATCACAGGCTCATTTTGATCTACCTTTTTAATCCCAGGATCTCAGACACTCTCTAAAATGTGCTGTATTCATTTCCCAGGGCTGCCATAACAAAGTTCCACAAACTGGATGGCTCAGAACAACAGACTTTTATTGTCTCACAGTTCTAGAGACTAGAAGTCCAAAATTAAGGTATTGCCAAGTTGACGGAGGGAGGAGGGGGGTTGGGAGGGGAGCAGGGAGATCAGATTGAGGGAGGGTGAATGGTGAGATCACACCTATGGTGCTTAATGCAAGGGTACATGTCAGATCTATTAGCATAGAGTATAAATGTCCTAACACAATAATTCAGTAAATGAGATGAGGCATATATTAACCAGTGTGATGTAAGCATTCCTAATTCTATATGAAAGCAACACATTGTACCCCATAAATGCATTAATGTATACATGATCTATGTGTTTATGATTTAATTAAAAAAAAAACCCTCTAAAACAACAACAACAAAGAAATGAACCTGTGATATTCAAGTCTAGAAATCCAGAGGTTAATTTGACTCCATTTTTTACCCACAAGCTGGTAAGGCTTATGGATGTCTCTTTGCTCTAACGTTGCTTGTACCTCAATCCTGCAAAACTCTATATTCTGAACAATGGGTGCTGGGATGTAGCCTGTAGGAAAATGTCATCAACTGAGTTGATAATCCTCGAAAATCTGGGCAGAAATAATTAGTTTGTCACTGTTCAGACCAAGAGCAATGAAATTATATGAAGCATAATGGAATAATTATGCTAAGAATAGTCACTACTTTTATACTAAATATAGGTAAAAGAAAATCTACCGAGAACTTTTAATAAATGTGTTCTCTGCAAATGACTTCATGATTTGAACACCTAAGTCAGACTTTCTGCTACAAAGAAAAAAAAGAAAGAAGTAATCAGTGATTGTCATCATTTTGTTTTTAAACTTGTCTCCATTTTTTCTCTCATGTTAACAATTAGTCTTTTAACTGGTACACCCACAGCATATTAAAACATCTTCAGAGTCCGATCATGTACTAAAAGACATTCGCTAACCACCTCCGCTCTTGTTCTTCACACTTTCTTCCAACTGGCTATGTAGCTAGTTCTAAATAGACTTAATATATTTTGTAAAATGCAGAAAATTATTTGTAAAATTTAAATTCGTGCAGTTTCAAGTCTACTAATAAACAATTTTTAAAACACAATATTGGGAAACCCAATTTATGGTTCTTCCTGCTAGCATCTAAAGATTCTAGATATCCTGAGAGCTCTAAGAGGAAGAAAAAAAATAGGAAAGTAATAACTTTAATAAATAAAATCGGCTCGGTGCCTGTGGCTCAATCGGCTAAGGCGCCAGCCAAGTACACCTAAGGTGGCCGGTTTGAATTCCCAGCCTGGGCCCGCCAAACAACAATGATGGCTGCAATCAAAAAATGGCCAGGCATTGTGGCGGGCGCCTGTGGTCCCAGCTAGAGCCCAGGAGTTGGAGGTTGCTATGAGCTGTGATGCCATGGCACTCTACCCAGGGGGATAGCTTGAGGCTCCGTCTCAAAAAATAAATAAATAAATAAATAAAATAAAATTATTTTGACCCACATGTATGGTGATATTTTTATATCTATAACTTATCATGTAATTTTGAGGAGAAAACTTTTCAAAATCCTCAGGAGATCTATATGTACTGAAGTTTAGTGAAACCTCAAAAACCTAAAATACTTATCTGTTAAATTGACTGTCCTAAGAATTTAACCTTACATGGATTTTTCATACATACATTGCTTTATTACATGCTATGTATTTTTAGGGAAGGTGAGTTGAGTCGATGTGGTTGGCAGGCTATTAATTTCTGCTTCCTTTTATTGACTCCCAATTTTTTTCAGATATTCATCATTTTAATAATTTCAGAAGAGATTCTGATTATAACAATTTAATCAGTTTTCATTTTCTAGTCATCCAAGAATATACTTATAATTTGATACGGCCCAATCAGACTGAAGAAAAAGACATTTGCACACTGGACAACAATTCTCTAACTCTTTTACTCTCTCACTCTTTCTGTTGCTTTCTCTTTGTCTCGCACTGCTCCGGATCACAAATCTATCAAGTGCATTTCTCCACTTGCCTATTGCTGCCCTCATTGAGAGAACCAACATGAAGACAGAGATAAAACAGTGACGGTGCTGAATAAAATGTAACCAAACATAAAGACAGAGAGACATGTGTCCTTATAGTCAGGTGAGTTGCTAAATTAACTTGAAAACTGGTCTACCTCTTAGTTCTATTTATGGTGTGAAATAATAAATTTCGTGATCATTTTTAAAGACAATTTTTGAAAAGGAAAACCTCCTAAGTGCTATGTCAATAACACAACAGAGAGCCATGCATTGATTGAGCATGAGCATGAGCCAAAGGCAAATCCCGGGAAGCACAGGACAGGAAACTCATGCTTCAGTGCTGGCTTTGCATGCACTTGCTCTGGAGTAGTCTTCCATACGACGTCAAAGTTAGCTGGTTTAATCATACCATATCTCTTAGGAAGTATAAACATAACTATTATTTATTGAGCGCTTCTTATGGGTCATACACTTCTCTAATATATTTGTGTGGATTAATCCCATTATATTTTACTAAAATCTCCCCAAAAATATGTAGGTAAGCCTATTTTACATACTAGGAACTGAGGCATAATGACTCTGAGAAACTTCCCCTGGGCTGTAAAATTTGAAGATGATGGAGCAAGACTCTAAGTCCCAGAGACATTTGCATCTTCAAACACTGTTTTAAAAATAAGTGTTGCCATGGCAAAAGAAAAATGTGAAAATCAGTACTGTCACACTCATATTTATAATAAGATATTTCCTACAGAAATTTTAACAATCAAGTTATTTCTTGAGTTCTATGGGAACATGTGTGTAACCTAAGATCATTGAGTAAAAAAACTTTGCTTCTCTATTAGATCAAGTTTTTCTTAGCACAGTACTTTTCCTGGTAACATGGGTACGAACATTGGCATGAACCTTCCTACACATTCTTTTAATTTATCATGGTAAAAAACATAACGTGAGATCTACCCTTGTTACAAATTTTTAAGTGCATCACACAGCATTTTTATTAATAGGTGCAAGTTGTACAGCAGACCTTTAGAACTTTTTCATCCTGCATAACAGAAACTTTATACCTATTGAATAGTAACTTCCCATTTCTCTCTTCTGGCCCCCTTTAGCTTCCATGAGTTTGAGTACTTTAAATATCTTATTTATTTATTTATGACAGAGTCTCACTCTGTTGCCCCAGGCATCAGCCTAGCTCACAGCAACTTTAAGCTCCTGGGTTCAAACATCCTCCTGCCTCAGCTTCCCAAGTAGTTGTGACTACTGGTGTCAGCCACAAGGCCTCGCAAATTTTTCCATTTTTTGTAGAGACAGAGTCTCACCAGCTTGCTCAGGCTGGTCTCTAACTTCAGAGCTCAAGTAATCCTTTTGCCTTGGCCTGCCAGAGTGCTAGGATCACAGGCATGAGCTACCACACAGGGCCAGATATCTCATTGAAGTGGAGTTATGCAGTATGTGTCCTTCAGTGACAGACTCATTTCACTTGGCTTAATGTATTGCAGATTCATTAATCCACATAATCTGATTACTGTGGATTTTTTCTTTTTTGAGGCTGAATAATACTCCCCTGTATGCGCATAACACATTTTCTTTATCCATTCATCCCTCCATGTATATTTAGGTCCATAAATATTTTCTCTTATTCCCTAGGTTGTTTCACCGCTCAGTTGATTGTGTCCTTTGTTGAGCAGAAGCTTTTTAGTTTGATGCTTTCTCACTTGTCTATTTTTACTTTTATTGTCTGTGCTTTTAGTATCATATCCAAGAAATCATTGCCAAGACCAATGTCGTAAAGCTTTTCCCATATGTTTTCTTCTAGGAGTTTTATAGTCTTAGCCCATATGTTTAAGTCTGGAATCCCTTGTGAGTCAATTTTTGTGTATGGTGTAAGATTAGTGTCCAATTTCATTCTTTTGCATGTAGATATTGTTTCTCCAGCAACACTGGTAGAAGAGACTACTTTTTACCCATTGTGTAGTCAGAGTTCCCTGCTCAAAATCAGTTGACCATATATGCGTGGGTTTATTTATGGGTTCCATATTCTGTTTTGTTGGTCTATACGTTTGACTTTATGCTAGCACTATAGTGGTTTCTAATATGTTTTGAAAAGAGAAAGTATGAGACTATTAGCTTTGTTCTTTCTCCTTAAGAATGTTTTGGCTGTTTGAGTACTTTATGCTTCCATCCAAATTTTAGCAAATTTTTGCCTTTCTGTAAAAATGTCATTGTGATTTTGATTAGGATTGTACCAAATCTGTAAGTCACTTTGGGTAATGTGGACATTTTAATAAGTCTTCCAATTCATGAACACAGGGTTTCTTCCACTTGTGTCTTATTTAATTTCTCTCAGCAATATTTTACGGTTCTCAGTGTACAAGTTCTGCCTCCTTGGTTAATTTATTCTTAACTTTTTTATTCTTTTTAATGCTATTCTAAATTAATTGTCTTCTTAATTCTTTTTCCAGATGTTTTGTTGTTAATGTATGGAAATGCAGCTGATTTTTGTTTGTTGATTTTGTATCCTGAAAGTTTATCAAGTTTATTAGTTCTAATAATTTTTTTTTGTGTGTGTGTATGTGTGTAATCCTTAGGGGTTTTTACATATAAGATAATGTATTCTACAAACATAAAATTTTACTTCTTTCATTCCAATCTGGATGCATTTTGCTTCTTTTACTTGCCTACTTAAGGCTCTGGCTAAGGCTTCTACATTGGATAGAATTGGTGTGAGTGGCTTCCTTGCCTTGGTCCTGATCTTGGAGGAAAATTTAAGTATTTCTTAATCAAGTATGATGTTAGCTAGGTGCTTTTCATCTATGATCTTTATTATGTTAGGGTAATTTTCTTCCATTCCTAATTTCCAGAGTGGTTTTTAGCATGAAAATAAGCGTTTTTTGTCAATAAATGATGTTGGAAAAACTGGATATCCATATGTAAGTCAATAAAACTGTGTCCTTATCTCACACTACATACAAAAATAAATCTAAATGAATGAAACACTTAATGTGAAATCAGAAACTTTAAAGTAGTTGAAAGAAAATATGGGGGAAAACATTTATGACATCCATCTGTGCAGTGATTTCTTCGTTAAGACTCCAAAAGCATAGGTAACAACAGAAAAGCATACACCAATGGGATTGCACCAAACTAAAAGGCTTCATATAGCCAAAGAAATAATTAATAAACAGCTCATAGATTAGGAAATATTATTTGAAAACCACATATCTAATAATGAGTTAATACCCCAAATATATAAGGAACTCAAACAACTAAATACAAAGATAAAAAATGGCTAGGCATACTGGCTCAAGCCTTTAATCTTAGCCCTCTGGGAGGCCAAGGCAGGTAGATTGCCCAAACTCAGGACTTTGAGACCAGACTAAGCAGGAGCAAGACCTGTCTCTCCTAAAAAATAGCCAGGTGTTATGCAGATGCCTGTTGTCCTAGCTACTTGGGAGGCTGACGCAAGAGGATTGCTCAAGCCCAAGAGTTTGAAGTTGCTGTGAGATGATGCCAAGGCACTCTACCCAGGGTGACAGAGTGAGACTCTGTTTTCTGTCTCAAAAAAAAAAAAAAAAGACAACAAATACCTCAATTATAAAACAGGTAAAAGATCTGAATAGCCGGTGGGTGCTTATGGTCCTGGCTCCTTGGAAGGCTGAGTCAGGAGAGTTGCATGAGCCCAGGAGTTTGAGGTTGCTGTGAACTATGACACCACAGATGATGTCATGTCACTATACCCAGGGAAACAGCTTAAGACTCTGTCTCAAAAAAAAAAAAAAAATCTCAACAGCCATTTTACTAAAAAAGAGACATGAATGGTCTGATAGATTCATGAAGAAATACTCATCTTTAAATATTATATCCCAACAGATATTACTCTATACTTGTTAGAATGGCTATTAACAAAAAGAGATAGCCAGTGTTGGGAAGGATGTGCAGAACAAGGAAACTTTATTTACTGTTGATAGAAATGCAAATTAGAAAAGTCATTTGGAAAAGAGTATGAAGTTTTCTCAAAAATATAAAAAAATTACCATATGATCAAAAAATCTCATTTCTGGTTATTTATCTGAATAAGTTGAAGTAAGAAGAAAATATCTGCACTCTCATGTTCATTTCAGCATTATTCACAATAGCCAAGATAAGAAATAAACCCATGTGTCTATCAACAAATGAACAGCTAAAGAATGTGGTGTATATATACAATGGAATACTATTCACCCTTAAAAAAGAGAAATTGTGTCATTCAAGATGACATATATAGAATTAGAGGACATTATGATAAGTGAAAAATTCTGGGAATAGAAAGATAAATATTGAATGATCTCACTTCATAAAGGGAATCTTTCCCTTCTCATAGAAAGAGTGCATGGGTGAAGAGAAATGGGGGTAAGAAAATATGGGACCAGAGTACAAAGTTCCAGTTAAGGAAATTTTGTAGAGGAATAAGTTTTAGTAATCTATTGCCCATATGGTGACCCAGTTAAAATAATATGTAGCATATTCTGAAATTGTTGAAAGAATAGATTTTTAAATTTTATCACCACAAAAAATGATATGATAGTGAGGTAATAAGTATGTTAATTAGCTTGATTGAATTTTCATAAATAGATAAAACACATCGTATTATACCCCCAAATATACCCAATTATTATTTATAAGTTAAATAACCAAATCAAAATACTATTATGAATTGAAAACTTGTATATATTTATGGAGTACAATATGATGTTTTAATATATGTATAAAATGTGACATGATTAAATCAAGCTAATTAATGAATTCAATCCCTCACCATAAAAATGACATTTCATTTGACATTTGAAATTTGGTTTTTTAGTTCTTTTGAAATGTATGATTTGTTATATTAGTCTATAATCTCTCTGCTACAATATCTCAACACTTATTTCTCTTATCTATCTGAAACTTTGTACCCTTTGATCAACAACTCTTCATTTCCTACTTTCTTTCCACCCCTATTGCCTCCAATAATCATCATTCTACTCTTTATTTCTATGAGTTCAGGCTTTTTTAGATTCTACAGATGTGTATATATAAGATTATGTGGCATTTTTCTTCCTGTGCCTGGCTTATTTCATTTAGTGTAATGGCTATGCATATTGCCTTAAATGACAAAGTCTTGCTCTGTCACCCTGGGGAGATTTCAGTGACATCATTATAGCTTACTGCAATGGTAAACTCTTCGGCCCAAGCAATCCTCTTGCCTCATCTTGCCAAATAGCTGGGAATACAGGTGTGCACTACCATACTGGCTATTTTTTTTTTTTTCTATTTTTGATAGTGACAGGGTCTTGCTCTTGCTCAGCTGGTGTCAAACTTCCAGCCTTAAATAATTCTTTCACCTGGGCCTTCTAGAGTGCTAGGATTACTGCTGTAAGCCACCACATCTGGCCGTAAATAATGCTTCATTATTTACATATACCATATTCTATTTATTAATTCATCTCTTCATTCATTGATGGACACGGATTGATTTCATATGTTGACTGTCATGAAACATGTTGCTGTAAACATGAGAGGGAAAGTGCTGGATCATATAGAAGTTCTATTTTTATTTTTTGAGAAAACTCAATACTGTTTTCCATAATGGCTGTACTAATTTATATTCCCTTTTCTCTACATCCTTGTCAATACTTACCTTCCATATTTTTGGTAAAAGCTATTCTGAACGATATAAGATGATATCTCATTGTAGTTATAATTTACATCTTTCTATAAATAGTGATGCTGAAAATTTTTTCATGTTTCTGTTGACCATTTGTATGCCTTTTTTTTATTTTGAGAAATTTTTGTTCAGATCTTTTGTCCATTTTTTCATTTAGGTTATATGATTTATTACTATTTAGTTTTTGAGCACTTTATGCATTTTAGATATAAACCCTTATTAGGTACATAGTTTGCAAATAATTTCTCTCATTGAGTGGGATGTACCATCACTCTCTTGATTGTTTGTGGTACGGAAGCTGTTTTAGCCTGATGCCCATTCCATTTGTCTATTTTTCCTTTTATTGCCTGTGTTTTAATTGTCATGTCCAAACAATTGTTACTCACTCTCATGTTATATTTTCCCCTAAATTTTCTATTAGTAGCTTTATAGTTTTAAGTTTTATATGTAAGCCTTCAATCTATTTTGAGTTGATTTTTGTATATGGTGTGAAATAAGAATGTAATTTAATCTTTCGCATGTATTCTCAACACCATTTGTTGGCAAAACCATTCTTTTCCTATTGTGTGTTCTTGACATCTTCATCAAAAATCAATGGATACTAAATGCTTGAGTTTATTTCTGAGCTTTTTATCATGTTCCATTGCTCAATATGTCTGTTTTTATGCCAACACCATCTTGTTTTGATTACAATTGCTTTATTATATATTTTTTAAACTATAAAGTGTGGTACTGTCAGTTTTGTGCTTTCTGCACAAGATTGTTTTGACTTTTCAAGATTTTTGTGGTTCCATGCAAATTTCAGAATTTATAAAAGAATTCTGCTGAAAAAACATTGCAATTTTGATAACAAATACATTGAATCATATATCAATTTGGTTAGTGTGGACATTTTCACAATATTAATTTTTCTTTTTTTCTTACTATACAGTATCATTTTATTATATTTTTATTTCAATATATTTAGGGAGTACACTTTTTTTTTGTTACATGAATGGACTGTATGATACTGTTTAGGGATGAATTTAGGGATAAAAAAGTTTTACACTAAACTTCATCAAAAGTAAATTAATTTTTGAAAGATCCTCTTAGGAGAATGAAAAGTCACTCTACACAGTGGAAGAAAATATTTGTCAAACACATATCTGACAAATGACTATGATCTAGAATATATAAAAACATCAAAGCTCAACAGTAAAATGGAAATTTAATTAGGAGAGAAGCAAAAGACGCGAACAAGCGCTCCACCAATGAGGGTATACAAATGCTTAAAAATACATGAAAAAATCCTCACAATCACCAGCGATTAGGGAATGAAAATCAAAATCACAATGTGATATCACTACTCAACTATCAAGATGGAAAATAAAAAAAGAGAGAGAGAGTGACAACACCAATGCTGGCAAAGACATGGAAAAACTGGATCTTTCATATATTGCTGGTCAGAGTGTAAAATGGCCTAGACACTCTAGAAAACACCTTGGTAATTTCTCTAAAAATAAATCATATAACTATAACACAAGCAGGCTATTGCATTCTTAAGCAAATCTCATGCAAACGTGAACCTATGTTCACACAAAAACCTGTACACAAATATATATAACAACTTTGTGCATAATAGCCCTGAACTGAAAGCAAGACAGTTCCAGACACCCTTTGATGGGTGAATAGTTAAACCAATTGTGGTACATCTACATATGCCATATGCAAGAATTTGGATGCAACATACATACATGCAATAACTTAGATGAATCTCCTCTGGAGAGGTGTTCTGAATGAAAAAGCCCCTTTCAAAGGTTTACATACTATATGGTTTCCTTCAGAAAATATTCTTGATTAAATAATAGAAATGGATAATAAATGAGTGGTTGCCAGAGGTTAAGGAAGTTGCTGGAGGTGTGAGAAAAGCAATGTGCCCATAGAAGAGTAACATGAGGGATCTGAGTGGTGATGGAAATATATCTTGATTCTATCAGTGTCACTATTCCAATACAACTCTACTCTATCATACTAGAGTTTTGCAAGATGTTATCAATGTGGAAATAGGGTAAAGGATATGTGGGATCTCATTGTATTACTTCTTATAATTGAATGTGAATCCATAATTATTTCAAATGAAAGTCTAAAAAATATGGTGGGTAGAATAGAGGAAATCATACAATAAACCTAAGTAAAAGTAAATACATGAAATGGATTACATGTAAGATTTTAGATAATAAGGACAAAAGCAATGAGAGAAGAGAGAGAGGAAGGAACAAAGAAAATAAAAAAGGAATGAAGGAAGGAAGAATAAAGAGAATGAATCAAGGAAGGTAGACATTCATTTATAACACTTTCAAAAGTCTACCAAGTACCAGCTAAAGGTGCGAATTTTGGAAAAATGACTGTAACTAAAAATTTGTCTTCTCATACAGAAAAAACATTCCTTTATAAGAAAATTTTTTTAAAAAGTAAATAAATTAACAAGACAATTTCAGGCAGTGATAAATACTTCAAAGATAATATAGCAGCATTTACAATATTAATGCTATTTGTGATAGTTTGGGGGGAAGATGTAAGGAAAAGCTCTCTGAGGAAGTGTCACTTAGGTGGAGGCCTGAATACAGAACAAGAAAGCCGTGTCAAGTCCAAGAGGATCTTAGGTGGGGAGAACAATAAGGACAAAAACCCTGAGAATGGGAGGAACTTGGTGCATATGAAGGACAGAAAGAAAAATCGCTGTTTGGGGAGCATAGCAAGTAAAGAGACTTATGGTAGAAAACGTGCTTGGAGAAGTAGGCAGGGCCTTGTGGATCATGAGGAAGAAGTCATAGCAGTATTTGACGCAAGGAAAGAATGTGATCTGATTTAACTTTTTAAAATATCAGTCCAGCTCCTGGCTGGAGAATGAAATGGTAGCAAGTAGGGAAGTACTAGATACAAAGAGAAGATCAAGGTAGGTGTTTGGGATAGTGATGTTGGTGGCCTCACCAGAATTGTGTGAGGAAGCCTGCTCAATGTGTTTCAACAACCACTCTCCACTTTGTCCTAGATTTCCAACTCCTTGTATTTTGACTGGGAATATGGCTAAGAACTACATGTCCCAAATGCTCTTGAAGCAATACGTGGACTGAGTTCTTGTTGATGGGATGGGATGTTAGTGGAAGGGATTTGTGGAATTCCATGTGAGTCCCTGTAAGAATCAGTAGTTGTCTTCTACTTTCACTTCATGTTTTTAGGGGCTATAATGGATGTGCTGGTGGAGCAGCTTCAATCATGCAAATGAGGAAAGCACCTTGGGGAACAGGGAGTAAGAAGGTAGAAAAAACATGGTTTCCTAGAAGACACAATGGAGGTACATAGGACCCTGAGCCACCATCATACCCTGTTTTGTTCTAAGTGACAGAAATAAATGCCTATATATTTTCCATCACCTTGGTCTTTTCCCAGTATTTTCATCTGATCTTTAACAGTAAGAGTGACATTTAAAATGAAAAGAAGCACACTGATTTGAACATTTGTTGGAGATAGAAGCTATAGGTCTTCTGTCTCTGTGATTCTGTGTGTGTGTGTGTGTGTGTAGAGGTAGGGCTTTAGAAAAAGGAAGGTATAAAGATCACCTATGGCTTCTTTATAGAGTAAAGGCAGGGAATGAAGAAAGGATTTTTGGGTCTGTGGCTAAGCCAAAATTTTTGCTTTTAATTTTGAGAGACCTCTTAGATATCCAAGTGAAGTAGACAGGTGCATATGGATGTCAATTAGTGTAGGAGGCCATACTTGGAGAGATGAATTTGGGATTCATTTGCTTCTAGGTGGTCATTAATGCCATCAGACTAAAAGTGATGACAACAAATTCCTCAGAAAATATTAATGAGCAAAGGATATTATATGTGTATGAGTACACAAATAAAATATCTTCAATATTTGCCACAAAAAGAAGTGACGACTTTGAGGAAAAAGTATACAGAAGAGAAGACCAGGAAAACTCCTGTGGTCTCCTGAATATTAGAAGTTGAAGAAGTAGGAACCAACAAGGGAGAATGATTTCGAAACAACAAGAGAAATAAGAAAACCATGTGTGTGCCACGTGACAGAAATCAAGAAAATATAATATTTCAGGACAATGGTGTTGAGTACTGATGAAAAGTTAAAATAGAATAGTAAAGACTTCATAAATTAAAAAATAAGAAAATAACTCATAACCTTAAAAAGAGTAACATCAATAGAATAAAAGGACGATAATCTGGGATGTGGAGAGAATATGAGTTTAGATGGGAAGGCAGTCTCTTTTTTTACTTTTATGTCAACTTTGCAGCAAAAGGAGCAGAGAAATTTGACAGTGACTGAGTGATTGTGAGATTGAGGAAAAGATTTTAAGATTGGGAGACACTGGATTAGTTTGTAAATTTATGGTAATTGGTAATGATGTAGTAGAGAGAATTGCAGATCCAGGAAAGAGCTACAGGGATGGTATCAAGAGTGAGCACAGGAGCAAAGTTCTTCTTCTATTACAACATGACATAAGGCAGATAAGGTCGAAATAGATCCAAGCATAGTGTTAGATTTGGTGGAAAGTAGGAAAGTAATACCCATAAGCTTTTGTCTTATACACACACACACACATAAACTGCGAATGGCACAACAAGCTGACCAAAATCCACAGCATGTACCATATTTTTTAAAACATAGACCAAAAATCTGATGTTATAAAATTTGACAATGTAAAAACAATAAATAACGTAGTAAAAAATACAGTTATGTTAGGTTATAAATTCCATAGACAGAAAAAGACTAGCCTAGAAGCAGGATAATATAATGTATAATGATATAAAATAGGTATTTTATAAAAAGTTTTATTTTTGGATCGGACATTGGAGAATTACTAATAATATTAAGAGCACAAAATTATAATGCAAATCTGTACACAACATGCCACTGGAGCAGCAATACACCAACTAGGAAATTGCAGTGTTAATTTAGGTAGTATCCGTGAAGATGTCACTCATTCAAATATTCATCCAAATTTTGTAAGATTGAAGACAAATAATTTTTTGCTCAAACTGGTCCTGGTTTACTAAAATGGTTTCTCCCCTCCTATAATCAATTCCTAGTGTTTCTTCCTGGCTCATTTCTGTATGCCTGATTTTAATCATGACTGATTGAAAAGTTTGCTTTCTTTTTTGCAATATGTAGCATTTATTCTGTACCAGCTACTTGATAACTAATTATGCAACAATTATGGACTCTCCCATGTGGTTAATTCAGCATTGTTCTTCTAGTACATGATGTGAACATCCTCGTTTTGCCCCGTAAGTCTACACAGACTTGAGTTGTCACAAACCACAAACAACTGTGGCAGAGGAAACACTGTCACACACAGATGCTCCTCTGGTTGCTTATCAAGGAACTTCTTTAGTCCCCTCACTGCTATCACTAAATCTGGAAGTTCTGATTTTCTACTGTAGTTTGATGCAGATAGAAGGAAAAAAGCTGCCCTCCTAACATCAGAGAGGCATCTGGAGCTAGAATTCCTCATTTAGTAGGGAGAAGACATTCACTAGAAGCTGAATAAATGAACATTTGAATGAATGAATGTAAAGAAATGCTTTTATTAGTAAGATTTATCTAAGAGCAGGAGGTTAGTGGGCTCCCCAGATATAAGCTCTAAGGGGAACAATATTTTTATTGATGTCTTTTTAGTTTTGAGTATGAAGCTCAGCTTTGCAAAACTAGAAATTATAATTTGAGGGTGTTAAAGACAGTAGAGGACTATTCTGTTTTACACTGCTAAGAATGGGAGTCTTGGCTCGGCGCCTGTGGCTCAATCGGCTAAGGCACCAGCCACATACACCTAAGGTGGCGGGTTTGAATCCCCAGCCCGGGCCCACCAAACAACAATGATGGCTGCAACCAAAAAATGGCTGGGCATTGTGGCGGGCACCTGTGGTCCCAGCTACTTGGGAGGCGGAGGCAGGAGACTTGCTTGAGCCCAGGAGTTGGAGGTTGCTATGAGCTGTGATGCCATGGCACTCTACCCAGGGGGATAGCTTGAGGCTCTGTCTCAA
>CAUYQV010044689.1:0-45359 GCA_963574575.1 Galagoides demidoff | reverse complement strand
AGGCGCCCGCCACAACGCCTGGCCATTTTTTGGTTGCAGCCATCATTGTTGTTTGGTGGGCCCGGGCTGGGGATTCGAACCTGCCACCTTAGGTGTACGTGGCTGGCGCCTTAGCCGATTGAGCCACAGGCGCCGAGCCTAAAAAATATGTGTTAAGGCATATTTTTGCTGTTTGTGATTATTTATTAACTAAAAAAATACATCACCTTTTGTTCAAAATGTTGTCATTTATTTTATATGGGCGACACTTACCATTGGATAATTTATGTCCAGTTAAAGGGAGGTCAAGGTAGCACCGTGAGCTAACAGCACATTTTAACTACCAGCGCATTGGCAAATGTGCCCTGTCAATTATGATTTGAAATGGAGGCATTCCCCCATATTTCCATATTTTTCATTTTTTCATTATTGCGTCTCCATGAATACAAAAGAGGGAAATCCATAGCCTTTATTCTACATCTTCAATAAAAAAAAAAAAAATGTTGTTCCTTAAAACACTGCAACTGAATAGAGAAGCAGAGGCCACTTATTGAACTGCTCTATTTCACTGATTAAAAAACTGAATCCTAAGAATTAGTGGCATAATTGGAACAAGAAGACAAACTCCCAACTTTTAATCTAGTGATTACTCTTGGAGAGTACTTCTCCATAAAACACACTTGCTCTACAAAAGACACTTCTGTTGTTCTCACAAGTTAAAATAATTTTTGTTTCATAATCACCTCAGTGCCGTCACCATGGCTCTGTTTCTGTCCTCAAACCATGAATCACTATTGAACTTTCTACCTTTCCTTGGTTTTATGGAGGAAATCAGATTGTTTTGGATAGAAAGCAGGGTGCACAGATGGAATGACAAGCTGCACATTGTTTATTTTTTTCTTGGCTGGAAAAGAGCTCTTAGGCTGTTTTTCCAATAATCTGTTTTGTCAGTGGTGAAAGAAGAGGATGTACTAATGAATGAATCTATAGTATTCAAATCCAGTTAAAAACTTATTTTTGAAGTTAGGTTAGTGATAGTTCTTTAGTCCACAATTGAAGCAACATCCATTTCTGTTATTTTTGTATGATCTTCATCAGAACTGGTGCACAGATGTAGTTTTCAGTTTCTATTACTATTCCAGGATTCTGACCTTCATAGATGGAAACATTTATGATTTTTAATTACTCACATCCATCAAAAGACAGAGCATTGTATTTAAGAGAAGGAGCCTCTGCCCCAAGACGATAAGTTCAACCTTTCTTGTTAGCCTTTGACCTGTTTTCCAACATAGAGTTCTTCAAGCCTAACTAAGTAGAATTTAGCTGTCTGTTCTTAATCTTCTCAAGATCTTGTTGACCTTGATCAGATTAAGACCCACTTGTTTGCCTATGTGGGAGACAAGCACTGGCATTCTGCCCCCTGAATTGCACTTACACAGCATTAGATTAATTTACTGCAGAAGATGCTGCCGTTTCTGAGTCCTTTTCTATAGATGCATTATTCTCCTGGTCTTTTTTAATCTGTTTCAGATCAAAGAACATCATGACATGTTCCTAAAAGAATTTACCCATACCATTTTTAGAACTGCAGATTTTTTTTTTTTTTTGAGACAGAGCCTCAAGCTGTTCCCCTGGGTAGAGTGCCATGGCTTCACTGCTCACAGCAACCTCCAACTCCTGGGCTCAAGCGAGTCTCCTGCCTCAGCCTCCCAAGTAGCTGGGAGCACAGGCGCCCGCCACAATGCCCGGCTATTTTTTGTTTGCAGTCATCATTGTTGTTTGGCAGGCCCAGGCTAGATTTGAACCTGCCACCTTAGGTGTATGTGGCTGGCGCCTTAGCCACTTGAGCCACAGGCCCTGAGCCAGAACTGCAGATTTTCATTGGAGATTATTCCCTGATGCTTGTCTTTTCAGGGTTCCATCCAAACACTGTGTCTATAAATACAGCTACTTAATCTTTCACGGATCTTAATTTCAATTGAATTAATGGTTCCTAATGGCCTATCCTGAGTTTGTAACTACAGTAGAATGGGGATTTATTTATTTTTTTAAAAACTTGAGTTTTCTTGCTTTTTTAATGTATGTTCCCCACACCACCAGTCATCAAGTCTTCATTTCCACTGCTGCTGTAGTTCCTCAGTATCATCATTTCATCATTAAGCTACTGATTAATTTCTATGATTGCAGTCTGTCCCTTATCTTTGATATATTATAGTTTTATCTGAAGTCTAACATGTACACACTCCCACCTATGTAAAAATTACATATCTGTGCCATTACGTATTTATACTTGTAGACTCAAACTCCCTGAGAGTCTCATTTACTGGCTCCAAGATGAGACTCAAGAATTGAGTACGTAGCTAGCAAATCATGTAGGTCTTTTTGGAGGAGGCATCATCGTAAGAGTATATACCACATGCCACATTGCTTATATTTGTAAGGTAAAATCTGAGCTATATTTGTGTCCTTCACCAAGGAGATGTGTCCTGTGCCCCTGCATTGTATCTGATAAGTGCAAGCTTACTGGGTTCATGTGATTCCTATGCGAAATTTAACAGAGTATACCCTGGAGACATCCAGTTCCAGAGTTGTACCATTTTTTCAGGTCATACATGAACTATGTCTTGACTGCTCTTCGTCACTATCTTATAAAAATTGTTAGAGCCCAGACCACAGTACTTGTATAGAGATGGTAAATGAAGCCATGGAAAGAGAGCAGGTCTCAGAGTCAGCAAGGGCCACTTCACCTTCTTGATGGCCATAGATCACCTTATTTCTGTTTTAAATAGCCTCGCCACCTGCTTTTTAAGTACCCTACCTTAAAGAATGCTATTCTTTGCTGTAGCCTAATCACAAATACAGGCATTATCATTTTGTTCTCGATATTAAAACATTGGTTTTTATCAGTCATACTTTAATTTATTTCCGCTTCTACAACCCAGATCTAGTGTCTACTCCTAATCACATATCTCACTATAATATTGGTTCATTTCGGGAAGTCATTCCTGATAACACTTTCCTTCTTTTTATCATCACAGTGAATTTATATTTACTTAACATCCTCTTATTCAGTATTATGCTGGGTATGATTGATGGATGCAATTTTACATATTTAAGGTATGCATCTTGGTCTTCTGATATAGAGAGAATAGTGACCACAGTCAAGATAATTAAAATATCTATCTTCTGGCATATTTTACATCGTTTATGTTTGGTGTGTGTACGTGTGTGTTTGTGTGCGTGGTGAGAACATTTAAAATCTATGCTTTTAACAAATTTCAATTATATGGCACAGTATGGTTAACGACAGCCACTGGTCTATTCATTAGATCTTTAGTACTTATTTATCATTGTATACTATCAGAAAAATGCTGAGGAACCCCAGCACACTATGAGTCTCCTTCCTTGTGGCCTGATGGGGTGAGTGAGACTTGCAGAAAATTAGTAGGAAAATTATAGAGATAGTTTTAAGAGTAGTGAGGGTTTGGGTGGTAGCACACCCTTCTTCATGAGCTTCTAATATGCCGCCCCAAGTAACAGGCTAGCTCTATATTTATTTCATACATCAGTGTTATAATTATAAATCTCATGAAGGCAAGGAAAACCATTCCATCATGGTTCTTGCTGTGCTTGCATTTCTATTAACTAAACTAATTCTTTAACTAACTACGTTAATTCTATGGATTTATTTGCTACTTTTTATTATTTTAAGGTATTTATGATATTAACACAAACAGAGTCTTGACAAGGTAAACAGGAGCTTGACGTCAAGGAAAAAAATCCTTGCTGACCTATAGTCACACGTCATAGATGTGATGTTTTAATACTCTGACAGCCTTGTGTCCAGACAGACAGACTCCTCTGGCCAAACTAAGGTGACAGAAGAAAAGAGATATTTCATCTCCTTATCTGGTCTGGAGCAATTCTTTGCTATGGTCAACAAAGTTTATAGATTCCACATTCTTAAATCCCAAGAAGTACTCTCCTGGAGCACTAGCTCCGTCCTGGCAGAGAAGGGCCTCAAGGCCTATAGCCTGTGGCCACAGGGCAGCTGTGGGAGGCGAGGCAGGAGATTTAACAAGCCAGACTTCAGAATACTAAAGTGATATGATCTCATGCTTTGCTCTCAAAACCAGGAAGTTTATTCCAAATCACTATCTCCTATTGCTGTCTTTCCTTTTGTCCATTCTCTGCAATCCTATTCCTAATTTAACTTCTAATCTAACAACTAATATTGAATATCAGTTTCAATCTTATAAAATCATTATTACTAGTAATGAAAGCACAAGATAAGACTCTTCCCTTAAGCCTTCCCACATGCATTCTTCAAAAAAAATTGTTTTCTCCTACTCTGTGTTCAGCACAGAAGACTTCCTTGACCAGATGCATGGGGCTTTTCCCCATCAAGCAATACCAATGTTGTGTCCTATAATTCAATTAAATTCTGAATCTAATAAGAGTTAGCACAGACCCCACAAGTTAAGGGGCCAGTACCATAAGACTGTTTCCCCCGTGTTAGATGTTATAAGCCTAGGTTGTCATTTGTCCTTGAGACCACCCAGCTATAAACTGGAGGTTCCCATGACCCTCTCTTTGTGCGCTATTATTGCTAAAGCAGCTCAGAAAACTCAAGAAAGAAATTATGTTTACTGGTTTATTATAAATGACATCACAGAGGCTGGAGATGAACAGTAAGATAGAAAGATAAAGTGGTACGTGGGGCAAGGTACAAGGGAAGACAACCAGACTTTCCGTATTTCCTCTGGGTATCCGTAGGGTGACCAGATTTTAACATTGGTTAAAGTGAGACAACATGGCCCGGGGGGTGGGGCAGGGCAGGGCCTGACAACAATGCAAGCTTTGATAAGCAATTCTCAATAATCACTTCTCAACAATTATTTGTTATTATTACAGTTTAACATTATAAAATTAACAAAAATAATATAAAACTCATATTCTGGCAAAATAGCCACATGGCAACCGAAAACCATATATTCCCTTCCTGTTCTCCTGCCCATTCGTGCATTCTTTCCAAATATTAGGACTTTTTAAAAACGCTGTGGGACGTGGGACAAATTGTTCAAAAGCAGGACTGTCCCGCCAAAAGCAGGAAGTCTGGTCACCCTAGGTATCCGTCCACCACCACTTTCCTAGGACCTCCACAAATTCAGCAGCTCAGAGATTCTCTAAACCCTGTCCTTTGGGCATTCATAGAGGCCTCATTATATTAAATAGGCATGATTAATTAATTCATTGGCACTAGTGATTAACTCAACCTTTAGTTTGTCTTGCATCCTCTGAAGTCCAGGGGTAGGGTTGAAATTGCCAATGCTATAATTACATGGTCTGTTCTCCCAGCAGCCAGTTCCCATCTTGAAGTTTACCAGGAACCCCTAACCATCAGTAATCTTACCGGCATGCAAAAAATCATATCACTTTGATGATCCCAAGAGTTTTAGAAATGGTATGCCAGGAAACTAGAACATGCATCATATGAGCACACATGTATTTCTTATCTCACAATTCACATAATTAAAACTTTGTATCCCTTCACCAATATCTATAACTCTTGCTCCCCCACCTCCAATAAAATGGCCATTACCGTTTTAGTCTCTGCTTCTATGAATTTGACTATTTTTGATTCTACATATAAGTGAGATTATAAGGTGTGTGTCTTTTTGTGCCTGGCTTATTTCTTTTAGCATAATTTCCTTCAGGTCCACCTATGTTGTCATTTGATCTAAGAAACAAAAATAGATGCCCTTTTACCAACTATTATGACTCTAAAGTTAAGGAAATGAAAATTACCTATGGGTAGAGGATGCAGGGCTCAGCTAGTATGGCAACTTCTTGATTTCCTCTGGTAACAACAAACAAACAAATAAACAACAACAATGAAAAAAAACTCTTATAAATTCCCTAACCATAGGAGATATTAGGCAAATTGTTGCATGCTTCCTAACTCTGATTTGCAACCAAGAACACTACACCTCTGATTGGACAGAGGGAAAGCCTTATAGACATGCTTTAGTGATAAGGTACTGTAGACGTAAAGGGGTTTCAGCCAGTTTATCCAGGGTAGACTCTATCTAACTCAAGCACATTTCCTGAGCCTTGGGGGAAAGGCTGACAATGAATCTTAGGCTTATATTGATCCTAAATCCCAACCTATAAGTAATAAACCCACTTCCTGCAACTTCTTATATTAAGGTGACCAGATTTTAACATTGGTAAAGTGGGACACCATTGATGGGGGTTGGGGGGAGGGTTCTTAATTAAAAATTTGGTCTATATGGAACAACAAAAATTTTCAAAGAATGCAAAAATAGTATTGTAATATATATTTTTTAATTTCAACATAAGTACAATTTACAAATATAATACATTACAAATTATGTATAGTATTATTTTATTCTTCGGCATATTTCTCATTTGAGTGAATTTTTTTTTAGTAGATTGCTGTCGTTGTTTAAAAGGTCATGAAATTTTTCACAAAACTTTGTTAAATTATATTTCACATATAAAATGGCTTTCAAAGTCTCAACACTTAATTGTGATTTTTCTGATGTCCACACTTTATTTACCGTAGAAAAAAACACATTCAGTTGCAGCATTAGTTCCTGGTAAGGACAGTCCATATCCCACAATTTTTAGTGCATTATTATATGGAACATGGTTTGTTTCAAAATGATGAAATATTTCTAACTATTTGTTCTCTATTGTGACTTTTCCTGATGCCCAAGATTTAACCTTTTCCTTATCAATATATTTTTTTAATAATGATACCTCATAAGTCATGACTATCCCTTTCAAGGCCGGTGCTCGACTTTTTGCCACCACTATAAAATATAAATTATATGGGTAATGTCTGCTAAATTCATGAAATAAATAAATACCTTACCTAAATTATCTGAATAGCTGATTTGTTGACATCACTTATTTAACTAGCACTAGCACACAGTACCATGTGTATCATCTGAGAGACAGTTACAAAATGTTTTCATGGCTGCCAGTGCCAAAAAATGCCATTGTTCATTAAGTCCAAACAATGGTGGTCGAATTTTAACAATAGAACCTTGATAAGCAGTTCTCGATAATCAGTTCTCAGCAATTCTTTGTTATTATTAAAGTTTAACATTATAAAATTAACAACAATAATGTAAAACTCATATCCTGGCAAAACAGCCACATGGCAGCCAAAAACCGTATATTTCCTTCCCATTCTCCTGCTGTTCCCTAGCTTGTTGTGCATTCTTTCCAAAAATTGGGACTTTTTTAAAATGCCATGGGATGTAGAACAAATTGTTAAAAGTTAGGACCCGCCTGCCAAAAGTGGGACATCTGGTCACCTTATCTTATATGCCTAGGTGTTCTATCTCACTGGACTCAAAACAAATTGGCAAACAGTTCATTGTGAAAGTGCTTTAGACCTGTAGTTTAAAAGACACTTCTAGACTCTGAGGTGTACCTGCCCAGGAGACAGCATAACTGAGGTCCAATGTTTTCCTACCCTTTTCTGTGCAGTTGTCCCCAGTTTTTGTGCTTCTCTGCTTTGCTGCAACTTCTTAACTGCACTCTGCAGTCTTCCCAAAGCTATGTTCTTTAAAGCATAGTTGTTATATCATTGATTTTGTGGGTGGAAGTCAGCTAGACAGTTTCACTTTCTGACACCCTATTTTATGTTTTCTTTTTTCCAGTAGAATTTAGAAGAAGGGAAAAGTGGAGAAAGGTGTTTCTTATTCACTTTGGATTCATTTAGTTCTCACATTTTCCCTAAGACTCGATAAAGGGATAGTGTATGTATAACACATTTTGGAGATGGTGGTAGTTCTTGTTGTTAATTTTACAATAATTAAGGTTTGAATTATCAGCTTTTTTGGTAGTATATTAAAATTGTTCTAAACTTTTTTTTTCTTTGATGTCTGATTCCAAATTATAAGTTCCTAATTATACACTTATGTTCAATACTAAACTTATACACAGGGGAAAAATTAAGCATAATGATGATTATAAAGAGTTCCCTTCAAACTGTTGGGACAATGCCTTATGGCATCTATAATGGAAAGTAATTGTTTTCTAGTCAAGAATCTATCAGTTATTATATTTTAAAGTCTCTCTTCAGATTTTTCTGAGTTAAAGAACCAGAATTAATTTTATCTCATCCCACTTTCAGATACTAGTAATTAGAAGGAAATTTTTAACATGGTAACTGTTGCTTTACATTACCAGCATGTTATTATTACTTTTCACATTGAAGAGATGAAGTTAGGGAACTTAACTGAGTTCTTACAAGGATATTTTTCCTAAGCTTTTCTTGAAGTTCACTATCACTTCTTAAACACTGTATTTGTTAAATCAACATTTCAAACAGAGCCTATTAAATCTATAAAGATTGCATTTCTATTTAGAAGTCCTTCTGACAATGCACACTTGTGAAATGTGTATTATACAAGGGCAAAAAATTGAAAAATGAATTAAACTTTAACAAATTTGTGCATGTGTATCTGAAATGCCAAATGCACTTGAACAAGTGTGTGCTATATGATGCAGGTTTGTGCTTCAGATCAAAGTAAATCAACTTGAAATTTAGTTCTAAATTCTAGTGAATTATAGTTTAGTTTCTTTTATAAATAAAGAGTAATAGAATCTTATCTAGAGTGAAATAGAAAAAGAAAATCAGGGCTTTTAGCTGATAAACTAATAGCACTAAAATTTAATAAATAGATTTTTTATCTATTTATCTGAATCTCAATTTTTAAAAATATTATTATTTAAAGTTTAATGTATAGGCCAGGTACAGTGGCTCATATCTGTAATCCTAGTACTCTGGGAAGCCAAGGCGGGTGGATTACTTGAGATCAGGAGTTGAAGACCAGCCTGAACAAGAGTGAGACCCTGTGTCTGAAAATAGGTGGGCAGTGTAGAGGGCTCATATAGTCCCATCTACTTGGGAGGCTAAGGCAAGAGTATCACTTGAGCCCAAGAGTTTGAGGTTTCTGTGAGCTATGACACCATGGCACTCTACCGTGGGTGTGAAAGTGAGACTCTGTATAAAAAAAAAAAAAAAAAAAAAAAAAATTAAAAAAAATAAATAAAATTTAAGGTATAAAATAATTTTAAAAGAAATTTATTAAATACAAGTCTGTGGAATAGACTCGTTTATTTCAATTAATAGATTTTTTTTTGTTTAAAATTTGCTTATTTTTCCAAAACATTATCTGCAACATGAATCTATTTGGAGATAGCATAAATTCACCTACTGGTTTTTGTCATGTGTAATGCTCCCATCTATAATGCACACCCACATTTTATGCCCAACATTCAGAAAAAAAATCTTTTGTTTTAATTTTTAATTCATACTTTTATTTATTTCTATGTGTATTTAGGTTCTTATTTTTTTGTATTAAAAAGAAATTTTAGCACTCAATTTTAACATATTATTAACAAATAAACAAAAATAAAAGAATTAAAACATGTATATAGATACAGATTTAGTGCTAGCCTTGTATAATGAACATCCTTATTTTTACCTAAAAAATTTGGGCAAACAAGTACGAATTATACATGTTAAAAATATTGTAATTTTCTAGGTGTCAGGACATCTTTTTGGAAGGGTATAGGACACTGGGAATACACAAGGCACTTACCAGAAAGTTGGGATGGGATGACATGAAATAAGGCAAGATATTGATGGGGAAAAGATTCAGAGAAAAGCTTTTGGAAGAGACTCAGAGTACTTGTTTACTCTCCCAGCCATTGCAAGACAGTCAGTGGAAATTCAAGACATCCCGTAGAGAAACAGTGATTGTCAGGGGAAATGTTTGTCAGGAGAGGGCAAGAGCAGAAGTCTGTGGTGTGTCTACCTACAACACAGGGCAGAAAATTTCTCATCATAGCTTGGAGATATTATCTTGTGATCATGGGCTTTGTGTATCTGATTCTTACTTTGTGAATTTCAAGAAAATAAAATTTCTGTCACATGGAATATATGTTTTTTTTTTTTATTCTGTGATAAATCAGTATGAACTTTGTAGTTTGAAACACAAATTTATTCACTTACAGCTCTAGAAGCTAAATGTCAGAAAATCTGTATCAGTGGGCCAAAATCAAGAAGTCAGCAGAGTTGTGCTGTGTCAAGAGGCTACAGGGGAAATACGTTCCCTGCCTCTTCCAATTTCTGCTGGCTTCTTTGGTTTGCAGCTACATTACTCCATTCCTCAAGAGCAGGATCTGAAATTTTTCTTTGTTCTGTGTACACATAACTTTCTCCTCTGTGTTCTAAAATCTCCTATCCCCTTCTTAAAAGTATAGAAATCATATCATTTAGGACTCAACCATAGGACACAGAAAGTGCTTAATACAATTTCTTCTGCAAATATGTTTTTTTTTCTTTTTTTGTCATATAAAGTAACATTCAGAGGTCCAGGAATTAGAACATGAATCTCTTTTGGAAAGACATTTTTCACCCTACTGCATGGGATCAGAAGAGCTAATTCAGTAAGAAAAATTCCACTTTTATACCCAAGTCCAGGATTAAGATGAAGAAATAGATTGAGGAAGGCATCGATCTGGGCTTCTTTACATTGAATAAACTTCATAGAATGTTTTCTTCAAGCAGGATTTAGAGTATCTGACACCAGAGGCAGAATTACTCTAAAGCTTAATAACTTAAGCTTCAGGACGGCTCACGTAGACGGGCCTTGGCATTTCCAGTGCTCCTAGCCAGCAGTGCATGAGATTTATCTTCCCATGAATTAGGTGTCTCAAATCATGTGTGCGGTGTGCATCACTAATCCTGAATCTGCCCACCCCATTCCCCAAGGGGGAGCCACTTCTAACTAAGGGGCATGACTTTCATCTGTAAGTTCAAGGTGTATAAAAATGTGAAGAGATAAATGAAGTATGAGGCTTAATCAAACACAAAGAGTAAGATGTTTTAAAAATGTTATAAAAGGTGCATTAGAAAAACTACTATACAAAAATTCTAAAAATCAAACGTGGTATTTAAACTAAAATCTCAATAGATAAACTAATGTAAGAGACAAATACAAATTGCTTAATAATACTTACATAATAAAAATCTTTGTGTTGAAATGACAAAACCCTATTCTGACTGGCACTATTTATACAAATAATCTTAGGATTATATGTAGTGAAACTGAAAATCTGTAAAGATAAAACTACATAGGTATTGACACAGAAATTTAGTTTTTCTTCTCTCTCCAATATTTTTCATATTTCTTTCAAGGTTAGCTAAGGGGAAAAGAAGTGTGTGCAGGTGCGTACACACACATTTTTGTTACATGTAATATATGAATTATATGTCTCATTTGATATACAAATATATTTATGGATATTCTTTTTGAAAAAGCTACAGTGAAAGGAAAGACGAAATATAATGAAATTGTTACCATTAGGGAGAAAGTAATAAGATAGATTGAAAGGGACAGAAGGGAAGCAAGAATTCTCTACCTGAAACTTGTTTTATTGTTTTACTTTGAAAGAATGTAACCATTTTACTTATTTTAGAAAGAAATATTGGAAAAAATTCTAAAATTTGAAGCCAAATGACAAGAAACCCATTTATACAAGTGACCTTAAAACGTCAGCATATTGATTGTAAGCTTTAGGGCAGAGTACAAATAGGAATGCAAAGAAAAGTTACACTTCATTGAGGAGTCTTATTTCAGAACTGATATCATTATTATTGCCATTTGAAACTATTGTAAGTATATTGTAGCATAAATAAGAAATGCTAATTTTTGAGAACCAACATTTTCAGCATAAGAAATAAAGTCAGAGCAAAAGTTGTTAAGTAAATTGTGGCAGTATTAAGATTAAATTACTTGGCCAAATGTGGTGGTTCATACCTCTGGGAGGTAATCCAAGCACTCTGGGACGCTGAGGGGGTGGATTGTGAGCTCAGGAGTTGAAGACCAGCATGATCAAGGGTGAAACCCTGTCTCTACTAAACATAGAAAACATAGCTGGGCATGGTGGCACATACCTATAGTCCCAGCTACTCGGGAGCCTGAGAGCAGAAGGATTGCTCAAGCCCACGAGTTGGAGGTGCTATGAGATATGATGCCTTAGCAGTCTACCCAGGGTGAGGGAGTGAAACTCCTTCTCAGAAAATAAAAGAATAAATAACTTATTCTTTCAGAGATATTTAAGTATTTTTTAATCCTAAAATGAATATTCATAAAAAAGGGTGTTCTGAATTTAATTTGCATGCCATTCACCTGGACTGTGTTTTCCAAATACTATTTATTTGTAAAATAGTTAAGGTTAAGGGAGAAATGTATGGGTTCTGATTCAGGCTGATCATGCACACAGTGGTCAGGAATCTTGCAGCAAAAAGTAAGACGCTATCAGGCTTATGTCAGAACGGACAGAGGAGCAAGCTTGAAGGGAGTCTTGATAACTGAGAATGGAAAAATGTGAGCATGAAAATGAATAATGACTGACATCAGTTAAAAGATATCAACGTATTAAATCTGTTTGGGGTTCTAGGGAACCAGCTTGTTACTAACCACACTAATAAATAAGAGGGAGAATTAACCATATAGTCTCTCTTTTGAGTGAACAAATAGTGGATGAAAAATATATTCTGCATAATAGGTGCAGAAAAAAGTGGATCCCCTAAAGATGTCTCCAGTCAATCATCATCAAGGAGAGATGCAAAATCAGTAAAATTGGATTCGAAATTTTATAACAACGGTTAAGTCACGCTGACAACACCTGAACTCACTGACCAAATTTTAGTATGGCTTAAATTGCACCACGTGTTTTGTATAGATTGATGCACAAATTATTATTGTAATCAATCTGCCCTGTCTAAGCAACTGTCTAGATCTAATTACATTTTTAATTCTCAAAAGTGAGAAGAAGGACAAGTTTAAGAACCCTGTAAGGAAACAACCAGATATATACAGAAAGTTTCTATACACACTTGACTCAGTTTCTCCAAATTACACAGACTGGAAAGGGAAAGATGAGGCAATTAGTGCGGATTCAAACATTTTGAGAGAGATGACATACCAATGTACTTAGGCCTTGCTTTCATTCCTATTTGAATGACTCATCTGCTAAAAGACATTTTACTCAACTAGAAAAAATTTGAACATGGAATAAGTATTAAAATATGTTAAAGTATAAATTATTATTTACTATGTTATGCTTGATAATGGCGTTGAGATTATAATAAGACAAAACACAAGTCTGAATGCTTGTGATGGTCATTGAACTACAAAGAAAATACCTCTGGAGTATGTTGGTTCCAACTACAAAAAAGGAAGAATACAGATTTTACAATATTAGACAAATACTTATAATTCTTGAAACAGGGTGACTAGTTTATCAGGTTTATTATATAATTCTCACTACTCTTATGTGAGAATTAAAAACAATCAGAAAGGACACATTATTGCATAACGGCACAATCATTTGACTGACAGTAGATTTCACAGCTGCTCTAATAAGGGCCAGAAGGTAACAGAATACTGTAATATCTTTAGCGTGCTGGTGAAAATAGCTGTCAATCTAAGATTTGTTAGTCATTTTTGGTTAGTCAAAAGTGAACATGACATCATATTCCAAGTCATTGTAAAATAAATCGGAAGAGGGAGAGTCAGAATGAGTTATAGATTTAAATAATCCAACACATATTCATATAATTTTTTCTGAATTATTCAAATAAGATGACCCTAAAACATTTTCAGAATCTTATTACTATTATGAAAACCATAAGTAAAATTTAACTATGAAAGGGCAACTGTTGAGAAATTCAATGCACAACAGTTTTAAGGAGAGAGCGATGCCTGAAAAGAGAGTGATGGCTGAGTCAAGAGCTTTTGTTGGGTTATGTTTTGCCATTCTTATGAAACTATAGATGCTGCAAATTCAGGAAAGAGGGAAGACCAAGGAACTGAATGTGTAATTTCTGATCAAAGATCAGATCAAGGCTCGGCGCCTGTGGCTCAATTGGCTAAGGCACCAGCCACGTACACCTAAGGTGGTGGTTCGAATCCCCAGCCCGGCCGCCAAACAACAATGATGGCTGCAACCAAAAAATGGCAAGGCGTTGCGGGGGGCACCTGTGGTCCCAGCTACTTGGGAGACGGAGACAGGAGACTCACTTCAGCCCCAGAGTTGGAGGTTGCTATGAGCTGTGATGCCATGGCACTCTACCCTGGGGGATAGCTTGAGGCTCCGTCTCAAAAAAAAAAAAAAAAAAAAAAGATCAGATCAAAAGCTTAGTTGTGAGAATTAATCTGGAACTGATAGTCCATCTCATCCTTGGAGACTGAAGAAGTAAAATCAGGTGGGAGCAAATGCAGAGGTTTATTCATAGATAGGAGCAGGCATGGGGATTTGAGTAGATTTCCCTGTGAAGTAGAAAGCAGGATAAAGGCTAAAAAATTATAGCCCAGGAAGAGATATGAGTATCGGATCTGTGTTATGATTACTGAGAAGTACTAAATGACTCGCTGAAGTTAAGGAAAATGAATTTGTTTGGATTTTCCTCTGCAGAACTACTTGAATGGCTTCAAAGAGCTTGAAAGTAAGAGCAGAGACTGTGGATAGTTGATGTAGGCAGCGGATGTAGCTTAGAAACAAAGAACAAAGGGAGGATGTAGTGCTGAGAATGGCAAAGGGCAGTGAAGGGATTCACCTGTGATCACAGGATGAAATAGATGAATTGCACACGGCTAAAAGAGGGAAGGGTTTTCCATGAAGGGGAAACAGTTCTTTATACCTTTCCCAATTTACTGCAGAAAAGACCCAATCTTAAACAAAAGAAAGATACCTTACCAGCCTGAAACTTGACAGAGTCAAAAGACAATCATCCATAACATTTTGAAGGAAAATGCAGGAGGTGAGTATTTGAAGGGATTCACTCCTCCTTTAGTCTCCCCTCCTCAACTTTACGAAAATCCTCAGCAAGGTGCTAGATCTGCCGATAATGACAGACACACCAAGTGTGAATAATGATGAAATCAAACCACTAATCTAATTCTAGTGCCCTCAGGGTTTGGGTCAGGGAGGAAAAGATACCATTTCGATAAATTTCCAGCATGCATAGATTATACTCAACAAAATTCTCTGTCTGTGAAGTCATTTTCCCACATAAATAGTCAATAAATGGGAAATTGCTAAAAATGCAAACATATGTATAAATGCTTAGGGAAAAGTTCTATGTTAACAGTCTTCCTGGGGAGCTGGAATAATAGGTGGCTGGACTATTGACATGTTTGTACATTTGCATATTTTCTGACTATTGGCTATCATTTCATAATTATTAATTTAAAATTTAAAAACAGTATTTTAAAAGTTATTTCTATTATACTATAAATGTAGAAACCAATACTTTTGAAGCAGCAATAGTATATTATAATGCTTAACCTCTGACTTTTGATGTTAGTGAGAAGAAATTCAGTTTTTATCTTGCCCCTTATTTTTACTTGAGGCAGGTCACTGACCTCCTCTCAGTTGGGAGGACCTTATAAATCATGCATTGGCAACAGGATCTTAAGGAATGGTGAAAACAATCTCTTTTATGTAGGGAGGACAGTGATGCATTTGGTATATAGAAAACTATACAACATATTTATGATGTTAAAAATTTTGGGGGGAAGTTATTCAAAATTATGAAATGGCTATGGGAGGGGGAGGTCAGAAATCACAAAAATAAGGTTGAGAAATACTAAGATAAATTCGTATAGCTATATTCACGACCTGATGACAAGGTTATAATTGTAACTATTATTAAATAGAATTGACAAAAATTCTTTATTCATCATATGTGATTAATAAGTATTTTCATTTATAACAGAATTTTTTAGAATAATACAGAGAGCTCTCTGTTGATGCAGATTCGACGAACTGTGGATAGATAATATTGGAAAAACAAAAAGATTTAAAAATAACTACAACAAAACTAATACAAGGTAATAAAACATTACAATATAAGAACTAGTTACATAGCATTTAAATTGTATTAGGTATTATATGTAATTTAGAGATAATTTAAAGTATGCAAAAGGATGTGTATAGGTTATGTGCAAATGCTACAGTATATTATAAGAGTCATGAGCATCCTTGGACATTTTTATCCCTGGGGATCCAGGAAAATATCCTCTGTGGATACTGAAAGACCACTGCACTGATTTAAACCTGATCTGTGTTTCCCGCAGATACAAAAAATATTGCCACAAACATAATAGCTGAAAATGACAAACATTTGTTCTCCTAGTTTTGGACAGTACAACTTCAAAATTGCAGTGTGAGTAGGCCCACGCTCTGGGTGATAATGCTTTCTCTTTCTTCCCGGTCTGTGAATTCTGGTGTTCCTCGGTTTGTGGCAGCAGAACTCCAGTTTCTGCTTTATTTTCACCTGGCCTTATTTCCTATACGTCTGTGTCTCCTCCTTTCTGTCCATTAACCAATATTTATTTAAAGTAATAAATAAAAAATGATAAATATGTATACTACTTTGAATGACTAAATTGATCTAAATGTCATACATATTATTTGCATCATTTTTATTGCAAAGACATTTAAAATTTGCTCTCAGAAATTTTCAAGAATGCAATACATTGGTACTAACCATAATCACACATGTATAATAAATCACCTGAATGTATTATTCCTATCTAACTTAAATTTTATGTACTTTGACCAGTATCTCTTCGAGGGCCCCTGCTCTCAGCTCCTGAGAACCACCATTCTACTTTCTACTTATGTGAGTTGAACTTTATAAATTCCACTTATAATGACATCAAGCAGTATTTGTCTTTCTGTCCCTGACTTATTTCATCTCATATACTCCTACAATGAACACAGAAGTGCAGAAGTCTACTAGCCATCCTGATTTCCATTCTGTTGAATACACCTCAGGGAGTGGGATTGCTAGATCATACAGTAGTTCTATTTTTAATTTTTGAGGAATCTCCTCACTGGTTTCCATAATGACTGTACTAATTTCTCAATCACACTGTGTAAAATATCCCTCTCACACTGTGTAGAATTTCCCTTTCCCCATGTGTTACTTTCATCTTTTGATAATAGTCCAACAGGACAACACACTGTAGCTTCTATTTCCTTGGTAATCAGTAATGTTGAGCATTTTGGTATGTCTTCGTTTATCAAATGTCTATTCAGATTATTTGTTCACTTTTTAAATGGAGTTACTCATTTTCTTGCTGTTGAGTTGTTAACACTTCTTGTAAATTTGGGATATTAACCCCTTAGCCATTATATAGTTTTGAAAATATTTTTCCTTTTATTCCAGAACTTGTCTCTTTATTCTGTTGATTGTTTTCCTGGCTATTGAGAAACTTTTTAGTTTGATGTGATCCCATTTGTCTGCCTATAACAATGTCATGGATATTGTACTCTATTTATTCTCCTCGAAGTTTTACAGTTTTGGGTCTTATATTTAAGTCTTTAAACCATTTTGTGTAGAATTTTGTGTATGTTAGATAAGGATCTAATTTCATTTTCCTGTGTGTGATATCAGGTTGTCCCAATGCCACTTATTGAAGAGGCTGCTTCTCCCCCATTGTGTTTTAACACGTTTGTCAAAATCAATTGACTGTTCATATGTGAATTTATTTCTAGGCTCTCCATTCTTTTACATATATCTCTGTGCTTTTAAAAAAATTTTTATGCCAGCACCATGCTGTTTGGAATATGATAGCGTATAATATAATTTGAATTTAGGTAGTGTGAAATCTTTACTGTCTCTTTAGAGACCTTTTATTGGATTTAGAACTCATTTGAATCCCAGGTCATCCCATTATTTTATGATCCTTTACTTTATTACAACTACAATGACCCTAATTCCAAAAAGTCCTATTGGCTGGGCACAGTGGCTCATGCCTGTAATCCTAGCAGCTCTGGGAGAACTCCTTGAGCTCAGGAGTTCAAGACAGCCTCAGCAAGAGTGAAACACCATCTAAATAAAAATAGAAGAATTAGGCAGGTGTAGTGGCTGGCATCTGTAGTCCCAGCTATTTGGGAGGCTGAGGTAGGAAGATTGCTTGCACCCAGGAGTTTGAGATTGCTGTGAGCTATGATGACACCACAGCACTCTACCCATGAGAATGGGCAGAGTGAGACTCTGTCTCAAAAAAAAAAAATCTAAAAGTTCATATTGTGTGACTGAAAGGAGTCTTATTTTTAAGGCGATACAATTCAACCCATTTCCCTGAATACCTGTGAGGTAAGTTTGTGCATGGTAAGGCCCTCCTTCAAGGAAAGAGGTACCTTGGAGTAAAGAGAATGAACCTCAGGCTCAAGGTTCAGAAGTGGAAGAAGTGTCTTGTAAAGTGCTTGAATATTTAAGACAGTGGTTCTCAACCTTCCTAATGCCACAACCCTTTAATACAGTTCCTGTGGGTCATGACTCACAGGTTGAGAACCACTGATTTAAGAAAACATATGGTCACAGAAAAGAATTGGAATGAATATAGATATTTAAAAAATCAAGGTAGAGTAACAAATATGGAAATAACAATCTATAACTGTGGTTGGAGGAAGATGCTTACACTTACATCGGAAGAGGCCGATGGCTATAGAGGGAGAGTGTCACAGAAGAATTTTCCTGAAAATTACTGTGGGTTTTGGAGGGCTGTCACAGAACTCACAGGAAATGTTACTGAAAAGATATCTGGAATGTTTGCAGATAATTCTTCTAATATTATTTCAGGATCTTCCTCACATATACTCTTCTTTTTTTTTGAGACAGAGTCTCACTATGTTGCCCTCAGTAGAGTTCTGTGGCATCACAGCTCACAGCAACCTCCAACTCTTAGGTTTAAGCACTTCTCTTGCCTCAGCCTCCTGGGTAGCTGGGACTACAGATGCCCACCACAACACCTAGTTATTTCTTGGTTGCAGTTTTTATTGTTGTTCCCTCACATATACTCTTAAAATTAGCCCAAAAATATGGGGAAAGGGGAAAAGAAGGGGAGGGGAGGCAGGAGGTTTGGTCGAGGGAGGGTGATTGGTGGGACCGCACTTATGGTGCCTCTTACAAAGGTACATGTGGCACTTACTAAATGTAGAATATAAATGTCGTAACATAATAACTAAGAAAATGCCATGAAGTCTATGTTAACCAGTTGGATTAAAATATTTCAAATTGTATATAAAACCAGTACATTGTACCCCATGACTGCATTAATGTATATAGCTATGATTTAATAAAAAAACAATTATAAATTGCAGAATAGAATTTCTCCTATTGAAGTATAGCTATTAGATTTATTTCTCTGAATTGAAAATAGCATGAATGATGGTTTATTTTAAAAAATCCAGAATAGAAACATTTACATATAAATAGTAACTTGAGATATAATTGTATAAATATTGAAATATGTTCATTTTTTAAATTGTAAACTACTAATTATAAATAGTATATTATAAATCTTCTTCATTTTATATATTCTTGGGCGTTTTCTCTAAAGTACACAGAGAATTACTTTATCAATTAATGACATTTGTGGTAGAAAAGTCTATTTTAGCAGTCTTAGGTTACAACAGTAGAATAACATATTTTTTGTTATATTTTCTTCTATAAAAATACTAGTTATGGTTAAAATATTATAAATTTAATTTGCTGAGTTTCCTGTACATAATTGAAATTTTAATAGTAGAAGTATTAATATAAACCTCTGGAATGTCATTTGGAAATGTTAAACATCAAACAAAAATTAAATTAACTTCAACATGAATATTTTTTCATTTTCATATAATAATATTTTCAGTACAAATTTATTGTATTTTTCAATTTTTAATAAGTTTCTACATAAATACACAAAATAGAACAAATAATAAAAGAAAATACGTAAATATAAAAGGTATGTGTATAATTATCTCCGGTCCCATAATGCCCAACTATAGGAGTTCTGAAATGCCAGTTACTGTTCCTACATAAAGGATTTATATAGATGACTATTTCTGAACTAGTCATTCCTTCATTGATTTATGAATTCCCTCATCAAATTTTCAGTAAACTTTTAAGAAGCAAATAGATTTTAGATACTATTCTGGGGACTGTGACTACGAATAGAAATGAGGTGTATTTTCTCATGATGCTCACAGTCCGGGGAAAGGGCTTTTTTCATTAGAATTTAAAGTGAATTTTTAGTCACTGATGCTTTCCATACATCCTTTATTTTTTGTTTACTATATTCATATAGAATTTTATTGGATAAATGTGATTTAGTAACATATAAAGACTACATTAGATACTGACTCTTAGTCAAGGGATATGAAATATGACCAAGGTTGACCAATAGGGTACAGTGATGAATATATGTTTTCTCCTGCAAAAAATATTCAAATGTCTTACTTTATATAAGTTCCTCAAAAACAATTTTATTTATTGCTCTTCAAATTTTCTGAAATGAAAACAGCTTGAAAATTTCAAATGAATAAATTTACATTAGTTTTATTCTTGTGGCTTAATACTGCGATTATGACTCTATAATGAAATAGTGAGATAAATCAGTAAGAATGCATTTTATTAAAATTTGGCATTAATTGTCCAATAAAAATAGTGTATCATAAAAATACTGACCAGAGCTACTTATGTTTAAATGGTGACATTAAGGTGTTGAACAATGAGCTTCTATTGATAATTGACATTAACTAGACTTCATATAGTATACTTACATTTGAAAAACATCTTATTTATTATTTTTATCACATATTTTTACCTCTTTTGAAAACAAAAACATAGAAGGTAAGATACTAGGTATTTTACCTTCTAAAGTAAAAATAATATAAATCTATCTGGGTAAATATCTACAATCTATCTATCTGAATACATGTTATATATTTTCTAAAATTATACAAAAATTATTAATAGTACCTTTAGGAAGAGTATTCAGGATGGGGTAAGATGTTGTTACTTTTCAGAAAATAATTTTAAATTAGTAAATTAATGAAAAACATTTTTATTTAGAAGTCTAATACAGTTGGCTAATGTTTTAAGAAAGGAATTACAAATATTCCCTTTTATTTATCCAGACAGTATAAAATTTTAGTATGTCTAATATTCCACATGTAGTTATAGAGATCTCTATTTCAGTAGATGGTTTAGCTTGTTTCTAGAAAACATGATTAATACACATTGTAATAAGTAATAATTCCTGTTCGACTTTCTTTTGGGTAAACTTTGAAGAATATAAAATTTTTATCTTGGGGGTATACATGAACTAGCTAATTAAATCCCTTTGTAATTTAATTGGATGTTTCATTCACTTATTTAAAAGTAACTACTGATTATCAGGTATGAGCTAGAGATGCTTTTAGTATCTGAAAATTTAGACTCAAAGACACTATTGAAACTGAAAATTATTATTTAAAACACTCATGTATTTTATTTTCAAATGGGTCTTATTGGGATACTCGTTTCAGAATACGTCCTTGACCTTATTGTGTCTTCCACATCTTTTCCCTTTTGATTATTCTCCCTGAGTCTGTAGACACAGTAACTATCACTTATCCATTGACCTTTACTGCTCACCCACTGCCTTTTCATTTCTTTGCAGTCTAGGTGAGCAGTGGACCCCCGGACACATAGTACATGCTCTCCCACATTATCCAGCTCTCTTTCCTTTCATCAGGACTTGCCAGTGGGTTCCATAGAATCCACTGTGTACCCAAGCAACATGTGTCACTTCTGGGCCAATGGCAGTGAAGAAGTCCACAACTGAATTTTTCAACGCCACTTCATCTGTATCAGGTATAGTCTTTATCTGAGGTGAGGATGCCTATGTGGATCCAAGCCCACCATTCCAAACCCTATCACTGACAGACACAAGGCATACAAGTAGAGATGCAAACATGTTTCAGGTATACAAGGGCTCACACAACGTTAAGGTCTACTACTTTACTTCCAAGAAACAATCAACTGTATCTCCTTTCTGATTCACCCATGCAGTTTTCAACTTCTTCAGCTTATGTTGTCGCTAGGAGGGCTTCATTTGTTTCCATTTATATGGATTTTACATTTCTTGATTTTTGTGTATCTCAAACCTTTTCATAATAATCCACGTATTAAGCTATTAAGACCGTAAGTTTAATTTGTTAGTACATTATAATTTAGTTCATATTTACTTAAATAATATGCCTATTATACATTATTACCTTATCGTTACTTTTCTATCATCTGATTTGAATACAATCTGAGTTTCATTACTCACTTGCCTAGGACAGAAATATCTCTGTTTCTCAGTAGACTCCTCTATAAATTGGACATAATAATCACTGAACCATAGTTAGATGGATAGAATGAATAGTATTTGATAGTACAATAAAGTGACTATCGTCAACATAAGTTACCCTATACTTTAAAATAACTGAAAGAGTGAAATTAAAATACTCCTAATAAAAAGAAATGATAAATCTGTAAGGTGATGGATGCCCTAATTACCCTGATTTGATTACACATTGTATCCCTGTATCCAAACATCACATGTGCCCTTACATATATGCCATTATTATGTGCCCATAGAATATTGAAAATTAAGAAAATGTAAAAAAAAATAAAAGGTTTAAAACTTTAAGAAATAAAGTAAAATAAATAAATAAATATCAGAAATAGAGAAGCTACATACCTTTTTTTTGTTGTTTCTTTTTTCCCCATGGATAACTTGTTTTCTCTGCCATTTAAAACATCTTGTTTACTTAACCTTTTTATTTGTTCTGTTTCCTGGAGTGACTCATCTGCCCTTACTTGGCCTTTTAAAATTAACAACTCAGCACTACTGTCTGGATCTCACTTTCCTTATTATACATATTTTCCCCTCAAAGCTCCCATTTATTTGAATGACTTCAACTAATATTTCTATGATCTCATTCCTAACTTACCCACTTCTATACTGAACTCTACATCTCCTTTCCTAACTGCCCACTAGACATCTCCTCACATCTGTTATAAGCACAGCAAGTCTAAATGTATTCACTCCAGATTCTCTTTAAACAACAGGTGATAAACAATCACATTGTATTGCTTCTATTTTATGATCATTTTCTTCTTTCTTTTCACATTTATTACATTTGTTTAAGCCCTGTTAGGCTTTGAAAGGGGTCCTACTAATTTATCCTTCCTTTAATGTCTCCCAGTATTAACCTAACATGTAGTTGGTTGATATTAGTTCTTTCCACAAAAGACTGATTTGCATCACCTTTCTCCTCTTAGGTAAACACTCCACATATCTCTCTATCTCCCCCCATCGTGAAGTCTTCCCTCTCTCTCATATTTTCATGATGAATGGTAAACAATATTTCCTCTTATAATTTTCATAATTACATTATCTTTTCTCTAGCTTACTTAATTGTAAGAATACAGTATATAGTAAGTATAAACATACAGAATATGTGTTGATTGTGTTACAAATATCAGTAGCGTATCAGTGTCAAGCTTTGGTCAACAGTACTGTATCAGTAGTTAAGCTTTGAGAGGCTTAAAAGTTATAGGCATATTTTGAATGCATGGGAGGGTCAGAGGCCCAACCCTCATTTTGTTCAAAGGTCAATTATATATATATTGTATTTCTCAAAATACTTAGAATGCACTGGATATACTTAGTAATGGTATACAATTGGATTGGTTATCTTTATTAGATTGTATGAATTAATTTATAATTTAATTTAATTATAAAATTCTTTGAGCTGGGCCCATAATTTACTTACTGTAACTTGCAGATTTATTCAGGAATTACATATGGATATACATTAACAACTCTCCCATTCATACAAATGAAACAGCTAATGCCACTTTTGAAAATAAGTTATATTAGAATGCTGTTGAGCAGAAAAATAATTTAATATTAGAAAGTCTACCTATTTCTATTTTATTAATAAATTTCCTTATATGTCCACTACTGGGTTGGAGCATATGCTACAACAATGGCATGAGATAAATGAGAAGTTAAAATTAGTGTGAGGGGCCACTACACCCCTACCTGCTAGAATGGCTGAAATAAAAATGACCGATGCTAAGCATTAGCAATCATATTTCTGTTTCCTGTGTTCATTCAGACACTTGATAGGGAGAATTATTTTACTAATAAACTCCAGTTACAATTGTGGAATGATAAGAGTTGCAGAATCTTTAGATAAAAATCACGGTTCATATTTTGTGTGTTTCTGGCATCCTCTCAGTAATTCTTGTTTATTATATATAAAACTGTTACAGACCAGATTAGAAAAAAAAAGTAATGATAATCAACTGATCCTTTACTACCAACATTTTCTAGGGTGTCCTTGAGACCTACTGAAAGACACATGTGTGCAGGACACTGGGAAGCAATTATGGCGGGCAGAGAGGCCTGACAGTCAGGCTATCTACTAGCTGACTTGCTAACTGACTTATATCACTAAGAAAGACATACATGTTCCATGGTGCTCTTAATTACAGAGGCAGTGTATTAATTTTACCCATTTACCATGTTCCTAAAAAATTTCTCAGTTTTAATGGAATCTAAGTTGAGTGCATCATTTTAGCAAATCCGGGTTTTTAATGACTCAATCCATCTTCCTCACAAGTGAACATTATTAAAATGTGTATAATAGACTACAGGTTGGGTGGAATTGTAGCATAGACCAACAGAAGAATTATATCAACAATTCAGTCCCAGTAGTGGAAATGTATTTCTCCTGTTTTCTGGAGAAAAAGGAAAACTCAAGCATCATTAAACATAACTAACGTGCCAGCAAAAACAAGTATCAGAGTCCCCGAGAGCATCAGTAAAAGCCATTTTACTCTGCTCTTAGCCATTTTACTCTGCTTAGCCATTTTACTAAAAGCAGATTTTTCATCTTTTTAGTAATCTCAAATGTATTTAAGTATATCTTTTATTTTCTCAGCTAATTAACTGGATAAAAAGTACTTGATTTCACTGTATGTGTGGTTTTACATGATATGGTGGTATAGGTTAGAATTGAACTGCTTTGACTTGAAGAATATGCTGAAAGGTCATGGGGATAAAAATGATGCTAGTATAAAGATTATTATTGAGGTGATATATCCTGCCATCTACTATACATATTCAGAGGTTGCTGTGTGGTGAAGGATTCACTTTATTTTATTAATTTGCATGGTAGTCACAAGCATTCTCTTGGATAGCCACTGCTCAAAACAATTAATTACCCTCTCACATTTAGACTATCTTAATACAAACACACATGTGCGTATGAAAGGTTCAATTTAGTAATGATCACACACAATGACCCATTTGTAAAAACGGTTACTTGGATAACTATAGTTAATAATACTATGTTGTTAATATATAGTTTCAAACAGCTAGAAGGCGAACATTGAGTGTTCCCAACACAGGTAAATGATAAGTACTTGTGATGCTGGATATGCTAACTACCCCAGTCTGATCATTATACATTATATATATCAAAACATCACCATGTGCCCCCCCAAAATAAGTACAATTATTATGTCAATTTAAAAATAAAATTTAAAAAATAGGTGACATGCTCTCTGGAATCATGCACTCTGATGACCTAGAGGTTTTATGTCTAATAGCAAGATACTATCATCTGGATATTTCAGAGTTCTTAAGTCAGTAGAGGAATAGTAAGAAAACAGAGCTATGTGATATTTTGAGCTCGTTGGATTTATGTGTAGAGAGCAACAGTCTCCATTTGCTCCTTATGCTGTGTCTTTATCCATGAGTATTATATACATATATAATGGATGGCTTGGAAATTATAAAGATGGAGATAAATTTTCACCACTAGATACGGGGAATTGAAATAGATAAAAATCTGGAAAAAGGCAATAGAAGCATAGAGGTCGTAATAAAATAGGGAAATAATAAGATTACTGGCACTGTGAAAAATTTGGGAGTTGGCTCACTTTTAACGGTAGTTTTCTCTTACTGGTTAGTGTAATATTTGAAAATTATGAAATCTATCTACTTCCAGTTTTTTACCCTTTCTAAGAAGTTTTCTAGTGGTAATACATTTATCATTTAGTTCACAGAAAAAAAATTGTAAAAATAATGGAACTGAAAGATATTACAAAACTATGGTGACTAATGGTCACCAGCTGGTTCACAGGTCGCCAACAGTGAAAATCCATTCAATGTAATGGAATCCCTGTAAAAAATAGACACAAATTGAAATTGTAATGTTATAATGAAGTCCAAGATTTGAAAAGTCTCTTCAAGTGACTAAAATTTCTGTAACTTTCTGTTCCAAAAGCTGAAAATGACTTCAAAATTGCAACAGGATAATTCTACAAATTCAAGGCAACTTTATAGGGGAATATCAGGAAGATTACCTCCCTAGAGTAAGTCAGTTTGTATCATTCATTTGGAAACATAATTTCAGGAAAAAGGAAATCAGTATGATCGTTTATCTCAAAATTGCCCTTCTTTTTTGGGAGGTCACTAATTCCTACTCATAACTGCTGCTGCTCAAGTGATTCCTTTTCCAATTCTGGCATATTTGCCCTGAGCTTCAATTGTTTTAAATGATATGACTACAGCTCTAGCTTGGATCTGTCTAGGACGTTAATAAGAACACTGATGACGAACATTTGCAAAAGAAGAAGGTGGTAAAGTAGCTGTGAGTCTTTCCTACTGTTATAATTTCCCCAAGACCAAGGATTGTATTGTTTCCTTATATATTGTCTTCATTTCTGAGCATATATAACCTGGATTATGGTAATTGTTTTATATGTTACAGAAAAAATGGAAAGTGCAAAGCATAATATAGAAGACTTGCTTGTTCAATATTGATTAATTTCCATAATAGAAAATTGTAACTCAAAATCAGGAAGTGACTAGATTTAGGAATACATTCAGATATGGGAAATAATGCGTGAAGGGACAGAAAAAGAGAAGCAAGCTTTACTAGTTGCTCCAGTGTCTGTATTTCCTGGAACAATTTGAATAGTTGATTTAAAAAATTGCCTTGTGTATAATTACTATTGCGTGCCAATTTCCCACATAATATGTTTTGTGTTGAAAAAGAAAAAAAACTGATACAAAAAGGAAATTTCCAAATAATTGAAGGCCAATGGACAGATAGAAGAAGAAAATAAAGAATGAAAAGAAGGATGTACAGTGATGTAAAAGACACTTAAAAATGAGAAAACTTCTATAGAGAATGAAATGTGGAAAAAATTAACAGTGAAAGAGCTAGACTATATAATATCTAATCTTTGATATATTGTTTATATTCAGCTTAATATATGTATGTGCACGTGCATATTATATACTAGAAGAAAGAGAGAAGGAGAGAAAGAGAGAAAATTATTTAAAAATTGGAAACAATAATATTTGATCTCCTAATTTGAAATAAATCAATATTGATTACTGAGGGAGATAGACTTGTACTACAAATGCAGGGTTATTGCATACTTTTACCCTGACTTTAGATTTTTATTGCATCTACCACTTTTACTTTCACATTTTTAGGAAAAAAGTTTATTTCCTAAGCTGAGCTTGTGGCATAGCAGTCATGTGTGTTTTGTATTGTGGTAGATAGGGAAGGATTGGGTGTTTTGGATTTAGAAAATCTTTTACTGGCTCACTCCTAATCTTAATTAGTTACTGGCTACACTTGCTTATTTCTACACTATCTGGTGTCTTTTCCACTCTGTTGCCTTTTAGTGACAAGCAGTGATGCTCCATGCCTGCCCAGGGCTTTACTTGTCAAACTGAAGTCACAGAAAGCATAGCACCTTGTTTCGGATGGAGCTGGATAAGATAAATCTTGTTTTTCTCGTCTTACCGTTAACAGCTAGCTGCTTTCAAAAAAAAATGCTTTTTCAAACTGAAAGCATAAAATCTGAAAGGCTACAACTACAGACAGTATGTAAAGGCTAAAGCCAAATCAATTACTGAACTGTGTTGGTTTAATAGTATATGCTAGAAACACAAGGACTCTTTCTGCCCTTTTTATTGCATGCAGGTCAAAGAAGGATAAAGTTACACAGTAGCTCTACTGGGTGAAGACGGACTGATGGCTGTAAATGATTTGTGATTTTGGCACTGTATTGACCTTAAAGATCCATGGCAAAATAACGGCATCTTCAAAATGACATCTATTACTTTGTTCAAAAATGAGGAGGAAAGCATATCATTCACAAGTGAAAATTCTGATCATATTAAAACTTCCATAAACATACAACATACATAACATATATAACTATTTCAGTAGTATAAAATAGTATGTATTAATTTAAATTTATAGTATTGGTTTCCGTTATATTTTATACGATATATAATATAGAGTTTTCAATTCAGTTTTCTGTACCCTCTGTTTAAAATTTAGATGAGAATGGTAGCAACGAAATGCACAGATAGCACTTTACAGCTAACAGCATATTTTTATATATTAAATTATAAGAATAAAGCTGATGTCAGACTTCAGTTAAGACTACAATTCAGAGAGATTGTCCAAGGCACTTCAGATACAAAATAAGAGGTATTCAAGTAGTGAAAATCTTTTAGCAAGTATTAGCAAATATTCAAGTAGTGAAAATCTTGTTCTTCTCTAAGTCTTATCTTTAAGTATAATTGTACTTTTATGTCAGTAATCATAAAATTATTCTCAATATTTTGTATTCTATCTTGGGAAACATGCCCATACATTTCCATTTAACAAGTGTATTTAGACGAGTAGATATTTTGTTTGACTAATCCATTTGCCTAGACAATTGATTAGGGTTTGGGGCTGTTAACTAAATTTTTGTAGAGTTGGAGCCCACCAAACTTGTAAGAATTTGGATTAATAAAAGTATTTGATTTGCATATATATATGCATATTTAGTTATTAAAAAGATATTTCTTAAATACAGGGTGGTCATAAAGTTCATTTGCATTTTAAACTGCACACAAACTTAATGGCCACCCTGTATTAAGTAATAGCCACAATATTTGACAAAGAAGTAGCAGCAATAATCATGAAAGGATTATGTCTGCTATCATGCAGCAAAAAAGTGTTCAGAAGTAAATATAAACAAAACATGTTTAATTGGTATTCCAGTGAAGGAGCATGAGAAAGGATGTCAGACTGTAGGATACTGTAAGAGACATATCATGACTAAAAGACTAAATGACAGCTCTTCCCATGGTATATATGAGGGAATATATACCATCTAAATCAGTGCAGGGTCACATTTAGAACAGAATCTAAGGAGAATGATCATGCAACGTGTGATGGGAAAGGATGTGAGAAGACCTAAAAGGTGTCTATTGTAGAATTTAGGCAGGATATGATTTTAATTTAGATGAGGGAATCGACAAGAGGATTGGTATAAACTGGACAGCTGTGAGAAACAGTGAAGAGGAGAAAGGGGCAACAGATACCAACCAAGTATCTGGCTTTAGCAGATATTTATGAAGGTTATAAAAATGTTTTATCACTAAAAGGGGACAGATAACTACCAGATAACTATATACTTTATTTCCCACTTGGTCTAAGATGTGTAATTGTAGCAAACAAAAATTTTCTTTTCACCTGCAGTCTGTGGAGTGGGCACCTGAAGTAGCACATGCAAGGGGATTCTGTTATATCTGCAAAGAGAAAAATATCTAGGTGAGTTAGGAGCTATAAAAGAGTAGTTAATAGATGGGGAGGGGAGAAACAATGTTGGCCTAAGCCTGCATTGCTTATGTCATTTTGGCCACTAGGGATAGGAGATAGGTACCCAGTTAATGTTTGACTAAAGAGACTTAATTGAGTATGTGCCAGTATGAGATCTCAGGTATGGAGCCTGTATAGACTTGTAATGATTTCATGATGAGCAAGAAACACTGCAAACGAAATGCTAGTATTTCTGCCTGATAACTCATTAGAGTATGTGAAGAGGGGTTTGGTAATGATTTGTGCCAAAGGGATGAGAAGACAAAAGGAAAAATTTGAGCTTCTTTCTGACTTGTTTGGTTAAAGTCAATGCCAATAATGGGTGAAATAGTGAAGTCTAAGACATTTCTTCTTTGACATGACATTCTGCTTACAATATTATTAGTTAGAAAATCTATTTCATTCTCCAAGTGAATTTGTAAGGTAATTTTAGCACCTGCAAAGCAAGCTTCTTTAAGGTGGCTCAACCCAAAAGTGGCTGAGCTACATTCACACCAGAAGTCCCTTGCTTCAATACACTATAGTGACATTGCAGGTGAAGATATCATTAAAACTAACTTGGTACTAAATCAAATATATTTTTTTAAAACACCGACATTACAACAATGTAATGTAATGTAATGTAACCAAAAAAAGAAAAAAAATACATAAAATCTTGAGGACCTCACATACACACACACGAAATATAGCCAGATTGTTCTGCTATTGTTTAACATCTACTTAATAAAAAATATTTTTTAGATTGTTTCATGTTCCTATGGGTTTCTAATTCATAAACTGTTTCATAGTTAAAATAAATGATGAAAAACTAGAACAGATTATAACCCAGGAATGAGGTACCTACTCTCAGGAGCTCAATTCAATTTAACTGATTTTGAGACCGTGTGGGAAAATTGTGTGAATCATTTTAATTTGAAATTTGTTTTCTTGTATTTGTTCAAGAAAATATGCAATCACTCAGTACATTACTCTTCAAAACATGCCAGAGTCCTTTTTGTACATTCAGCACCTCTCAATTGTAAATCAAAGGTATATTGTTTTGGAGAACTAAATCAGAAAAGTATTGGTTGTGTTCTTTGTTTTGTTTGTTCAAGAAGAGAAAAACTAGACTACAAAGAGCATTTGTTCATTAAAAATGTCTATAAATTAAGTGGAAAACTATTACTTCCATCCTCCTGATCTGACTTCAAAGTGAGTAATTACATTTTGCATTTTTATTGTTTCTTTTTAACTTCAATCATAGCTGTTTTTTTTTTTCTCTAGTCTCCTGTTAAACTACAGTGCAGAGTCCATAAGCATAAAGTGAGGCAGCAATTAGTTTTAAACTCCAGAGAGAGGTGAGGCGAGGAGGATGAGAAGGGGATGGACTTTTTACTTTCCTGCTTTGATTCTGTGCATACTGTATGATTCAGTCATGACATAATTTATAAACAACCAAAAGTTCTATTGTATGTGCAATGTCATTTTCCCTATGTAGGTGAAGACATCATTAAAACTAAGTTGGTACCAAATTGGTCCCTTTTGGTCTGCAGACTTTAGCTCTGGTAAAAGGATATAACATAATGCAAAACATCTTCAATAAAATTATCCAATGCATATATATGTGTGATTCCATAAACTGTCAGGCAAGCAAATAATTAAATAAATTATCATATGTTCTTATAAATGTTGTTAGACAACATATTCAGTCTTTAGCACACAGAAGCTGCTTAACTGTAAGTATGGGGAAACCCTGTAATTCATGGACATGATTTTTTTTGAAAGCAGATAATAGTGAATTTGAAAACCTTAGCCATTTTCAGTCCACCAAATGATTTGTGGTGGTGTAACATCATTCTATAAATATGTCAAGGGTAAAATTACATATACCCCTGTCTCAATGAAATATAAGGGCTGTGTAGACCAAAAATATGTATATGAAAAATACTCATAGCAACAATGAAGCTATTATTACATGGAACAGAAGTAAAAGAATGCAGATAATAAAATTCCATTGATATATAAGTCAAAAAGATATGATATTAATTTAAAGTGTGTAAAGAGGAAATGGTAATTGTGAGAAGGCTTGAGGGGAACTGCTGGAACTCCAATTAATGTTTTTAATATATACATATATATATATGTATGTATATATACATAGGCATATATAAAAAAGCATCTGGCATTAGGTTACATGGCTCTGTTTACTGTGTGAAATTTATTAATATAAATATTATTTGTGATATTTTATGTACACATTAGTAACAATGGCATATGAATTAAAATTATTATGATATTCAATGATGCAAGCCTATCCACCTGTTAAAAATTCCCCATCCCTATTTCATTTTATTTGTGTTAGTAATTGTAGCTTGAATTCCCTGAATTTCCTCAGGGGTGACAAAGTATCTTTACTTCCTTTCAGCAGCATTTAGCATAGTGTTTACCAGAGAAAAGTAACTCAATACCTGTTTTTTAAATGCAGAAACATAAATATTTAAACAAGAAAAAAAATAAGACACAAATAGAGTTTTGATATGGAGTCTAGAATTTCATAAATTTAAAATCAGAAAATCAGAATGGCATTATAGTTTTCTACAGAAATGTGTCAAATAAGAGAAAGGGGTCATATAAGAACCAACAGCAAGGAAGAGGGGAGAGCACCGGGAAAAGACTCCCAGGAGTTTACTACAACAGATCTCTGGGACCAGATAGTCCAGGGGAAAATGTTCCCATAAACCGCAATTGGCCATATGGATACCTCTGAAATAAACATGATATAGGGTTGAAAATGGTTAAATTCATGGAGAACTTTCAGGTTTCAAATCTTCAGGTTTAATTCCACCATGCAAATAAGGTCTCAAATACAAGAACTGTGTTACGTGGTAGGTTTTATTATAAGTTCCCTTATTTCAGTTTATATGAGGAATTTATTGAATTATATCTACAGATGTTTTTTTTAAGCCCTTTTTCTTTTTCTTTTTTTTTGAGACGGAGCCTCAAGCTATCCCCCTGGGTAGAGTGCCATGGCATCACAGCTCATAGCAACCTCCAACTCCTGGGCTCAAGCGAGTCTCCTGCCTCGCCTCCCAAGTAGCTGGGACCACAGGCGCCCACCACAACGCCCGGCCATTTTTTGGTTGCAGCAATCATTGTTGTTTGGCGGGCCGGGGCTGAGGATTCGAACCCACCACCCTAGGTGTAGGTGGCTGGCGCCTTAGCCGATTGAGCCACAGACGCCGAGCCTAAGCCCTTTTTCAAAATGAAAAAAATGAAAGGGATATTTTGTGAAAACTCAGAGAAAAAATTTCCAGAGAATTCTTCATCCAAGTCAGTTCCCGTGTCCTACCCCCAATAAGTTCTACTGGGCCACAGATTCTTTGTATTCCTTTAATAACCAATGTAATTACCTATAGGGATATTAATACTATACTTAATATAAATTCTTGTTTATATCACCAAACTTCAAGTTCCTGGAGAAGAGCCATAGGTACACTTAAATTACTACTGTTGCCTCTGCTCCTGGCATAGTGTGGAAGATATAGATCACACTTACAAATTTTGTTAACACAGTACTATTTTGTATTAAACCTAAATTTCATAGTGATAAAATCTATAAACTTCAATTATCATATAATTTCTACTTATGATGGGAGAGTGCTATATTTATTTACACTATTTAAAAGTGAGTTTTATATTATCAGCAGGATCTCAACAAATATGATAACTTGAGGACCACGTTTCAGTTGCTATTTGAATGTTGATGACTTTAGTATCCTAATACACTCAGATCATCATCATGACATGGTAAATATTAATACGTAGCTCATTGAAAATATGTGGGTCAGAAAAACTAAGCAAATTCAGCCTGTCAAATAATTTATAATGTTGCAGCATAATTCTATAAATACATGAAAACTAAATATATGGATAGCTATGCATTAGCAATATCACTCTTGGGATTGCAAAGCAAAACTCTATACATAGTGTACCAAAAAATGTGTACATGAATTTCATAGCAAAAGATATATGAAAGCTTGACTAAAATAGGAGAATAGGAGAACACATTCTCGTTCAGCCTAGACCAAGGTGACTCCCTCTGTTGTCATGGTTCTGTGTGCTTTCTTTCCTTAATTATTTACTGGCTTCAACATATATTTGTCCTTGTACAATTTAGCCTGATCATAATTTACATCATATACAGCATAATTTTATCCAAGAGTGATTAAGGATAGAATCTGAGGTCAAATTTCTTAGGTTTAAATTTCATCGAGTGAGCTACAGTGCTTACCAGCTATTTAAATTTAACATCTGTGCCTTATGCTTTTCATATGCAAAATGAAAGAGAATAATAGTACCCAAAACCTAGAATTCCTATGAAAGGTGAATGAGATGAACAATACTGCCTGTAGTCAGGGCTCAATACAATATACAGGAACATGTAAGAGACATTGTGGGTTTGGCTCCAAAACCCCTCAGTAACGTGAATACTGCAATAAAGCCAGTCACACAATTTTTTTTGGTATCCCAGGGAATGTGAATGTTATGTGTATATAGTACACTGTACAAGGCGAAAGATTTATGCCATCTGAAGAGAAACCAGAGTGTGTTGCACACAACCAGCGTGTACTGTACACTGTAATCTATTAAGTGTACAATAACATTATCTCTAAAAACATACCTAACTTAAATAAAAATATTGTATTGTTAAAAGTGCTAATGATCATTGGAGCTTTCAATGACTCATAATCTTTAGCTGGTGAATGGTCTTGCCTGATGGTTGCTGACTGATCTGGGTGGTGGTTCCTGAAGGTTGGGGTGGCCGTGACCACTTCGTAAAATAAGACAAAAAAATGAAATTTGCCATATGGATTGAGTTTTCCTTTCATAATATATTTCTCAGTAGCATGCAATGCTGTTTTATAGACTTTTACCCATTGTAGAAATTGTTTCAAAATTGAAAGCAGTCATCTCAAACCCTGCTGGTGCTTTATCAACTATGTTTATGCAAAATTTGGAATCATTTGTTGTTATTTCAATAGTATTCACAGAATCTTCACCAAGAGAAGATTAAATCTCAAGAAACCACTTTCTTTGCTCATGCAAAAGAAGCAATTCCTCATTTGTTCAAGTTCTATCACGAGGTTGTAGCAATTCAGTGAAGTCTCCAGGCTTCACTTCTAGTTCTCTTTTCTACTTACCCCGCATCTGCAGTTATTTCCTCTACTGATGTCTTGAATCCCTCTAAGCCATCCATGATGCATGGTATCAATTTCTGTCCATATCTATTGATATTTATATTTTTACCTCCTATCATAAATCATTAATGTTCTTATGGCATCTAGAATGGTGAATCATTTCTGGAATGATTTCAACTTACTATCCCCAGATCCATCAGAGGAATCCCTATCTAAATATAACTATAATCTTGTGAAATGTATTTCTAAAATAACCATAGTTAAAAGTCAAAATCACTACTTAATCCAGGGCTGTAGAGTGGATGTTATATTAGCAGTCATGAAAACACTGGTCTTCCTGTACATCTCTGTCAGAACTCTTGGGTGACTGGGTACATTCTCAATGAGTAGTAATATCTTGAAAAGAATCTTTTATTCCTGACCATGGATCTCAATGAGAGGCTTAGAATGTTCAGTAAGTAAACCATTGTGCTATCACACAGGTTCATACTATAAACCATTGTGCTATCACACAGGCTTTATTGTTCTATTTATCGAGCACAGACAGAGAAAATTCCTGATAATTCTTAGGGGCCCAAGAATTTTCAGAATGGTAAATGAGTGTGGGCTTTAAGTCGTCATCAGCTACACAACTCACTAATAAGAGAGTCAGTTTGTCCATTGAAGCTCTGAAGTCAGATATTGACTTCTTCTCTCTAGCTGTTAAAGTCCTAGATTTCATCTTCTTCCATCAGAGTGTCTACTTTGCAAATATGTTTAACACAGCCACCCAATTCATTTATCTTAGCTAGATCTTCTGGATAACCTGCTGTAGCTTCAACATGAGCACTTGTTGCTTCACCTTGAACTTTAATGTTATGAAAATGGCTTCTTTTTCCAAACATCATGAATCAATGTCTCTGTCCTCAAATATTTCTTATGCAGTTTTTACACATTTTTCAACCTTTATAGAATTAAAGAAAGTTTGGACCTTGTTCTGAATTGGATTTTGGCTTAAGGGAATGTTGTAGCTGGTTTGATCTATCCAGATCAATAAAACTTCCTCCCCATCAATAATAAGAATATTTTGCTTTCTTACCACTGTGTATTCATTGGAGTACCACTTTTAATTTTCCTCAATAATTTTTCCTTTGATTTTACTACTTAACTATTCATCACAAAGGCTGAGATTTTGGCTTATCTTAGCTTTCAAGATGCTTTTCTTTACTAAGTTGGGTCATTTCTAGCTTTTGACTTAGAGATATGCAACTCTTACTTTCATTTGAAAATTTAAAGATTATTATAAGTTTATTATTTGGCCTAATTCTAATATGTGGGTATTTTTGTGTCTGTAAATAGGAAGCCCAATAGACAGGGAAGGAGAAGATTGGTAGGTTGATGAGTAGTCAAAACAGACACAACATTTCACAACTAACTTCTCTGTCTAAGATAGGTGCTATTTTTGGTGTCTGAAAACACTTATAATGGGAACACTGGACATAAATCACCACAACAGTAATAATGAAAAAGTTTGAAATACTGCGTAAATTGCCAAGACATGACAAGACACAAAGTGAGCACATGTCATTGGTAAAATAATACTAAGAGACTTACTTGGTACAAGATTGGAGCAAAACTTCAACTTGTAAAAAACACATAAAATTTGTGAAGCACCAAATAATGCATGTCTCCATATTATTATGGTTATTATTAACTTTATTGGAAAATACAAAATAAATGTCTATATAAAGCTAAGATGCATAACACAAGAAATGGTAAAAGAACATGTGTCCCATATGGAAAAGCTTCAGAGTTGAGTTTCTGCTCTGCTTCTCAGAGTATGCAATACTACAGGTGTTATTGTAAGGAATGCTAAGGTCATATACATGGCAATGTATAAATATTGAAAACTGAAAATTGCAAACTCGCTGTTATTACATTGAAAAACACAATGTAGCAATATAGGAACTTAATAAATGTAATTCCAAAATATTTATCTCCCTTTGGTATTTCCCTTCATGGATATTAGATATATTCTGATATATTTTATTTTGCTACAAAAGTTGATGATGTCAAGTCAGATTCAAGAAGATAATACACAGAATGGATATACTTACTCAGGATATCCTTTTTGCTAATAATTTGTATTCCATTGCATTTTGATAATCTTGAGGAGAGAGACAAAGAAATATCACAGGACCAGATTTCTCAAGGAAGAGTGTAACTATAACATTGATGAAGAAGTCATTAACATACTGGCTGTATTTGACAGAATGAAGAGAACCAGAAACTACTTTATAAATGCAGAAGTTAAATGTTAATGTATTAAGAAAACTGGAGATTAATAAGCAAAGAAAAATGAAAAAAGACATTTGCCCTGAAAGCTATAAAATATGAGTAAGGATAAAGTTTCTGACATTACTTGGTCTTTTATGTCTTGATTCACTTTGATAATAACTGCAAAGAATATCTAGATAAAACTCTTTAATCTGCCTTCTTTGGGAAATAGGCATAAAAAGGATATGTAGATTGACATTTTGCAATATAATCATATGAATAAATAATAAAAATGTAAATACTTCTTTTTAAAAAGTATGTGTACAAATATCTCCTGGATTATTTTTACTTTATATAGAGATAAAAATTCTTTTCAGTCTATGCAATACTAATTTTTTTCTTATTATTCATCAATATAAATCTTTTCTGCTTAACATATATAAATAAAAATTGGATTATATTTGGAAAAAGTACTAATATATTATTAGTTGTATTTCATTTTTTGCTAACTGTTGAGCTCATTTTATACTTAATATACAATTCTAGTACATATGTAAATATCAGCTTTTACTTAGATACACTCAGGTATTGCTCCATTTTAAATCACTGTAGTTTTTGTGTTAAAAAAAAAATAGAACGTGATAAGTCTATGTACTACATATAATACACCACTCCAACCTGACTGATGCTGTTTCTCAGGCAATGAGCAAGATGGTAGACTAGAAACATCTCCTTATTAGCCACTTGCTGGCAAAAGAAAACTCCAACTACTTCTGGTGGTGGGAACCTACCCAGGGACATCACTCCAAGGACAAGGTGAAGCAGTGGTGGACTATAGGAGCCAGTAGGAAGTCTGGAGCTGAGGAAAGTCAGCACAGAAGGTAAGTGTTTGGTAATGGGTGAGGAAGGCTGGCTACCCTGCCCATGGAGAGCTGGACCAGCGGACCAGCCTGCCCAGGGGGACAGAAAAGGGCTATTCTGCACTTTGGGTTTATTTTTTGGGGGGGGTCCTAAACTGCCCATTGGAGATGCCTTGGAAGGCTTAAATGAGTGGGGGGACTCAAACTGTCCAGCAGCCAGAACTGATTACTGGGTGGGGTTGATCTCCCATCAGCTTGTCTGCTAGCTGGGCACCATCACTGTTGGAAGGCTATGTGGGAGAAATGATCTATAATGTCCTAGCACACAGCTGGTTCTGGTGTGCCTGCTGAGCTCAGGCATCTACACTTGAGGTAAGCAGAGAATTGTTGTCAGGGGACACTGTATGATTGGAGCTTTATGACTCCAATCCCATGGGGACTGAATGTTGATGAAGCACTTGGGCCCCAACTGAGGGCAACTAAGTAAGGAAAAGAGGACCTGATCTCCCCTGCAAATAGAGGGTGGCTTCTAACCTTAATTTTTCACAGAAAAACTGTATGTTCTCTGCCTCCTCACACCACCTACATGGTGTCCAGGAAATATATTGCCATTTTTTGATGGATAGATATAGATAGATAGATAGATAGATAGATAGATAGATAGATAGACAGATAGATAGATAGATGCTATTCACCTATATAATTCTTTTTTTTTTTCATTTGGTTGTATTTTTATTTTTTCATTTCTATTTTCTCAGTAGCAAGAGCTCCTCCATTTTTGTTATGGTTTTTTAGCCCCTTTTATTCTCTCTTTTTAAATTTATCTTCTTTTTTCTCTCTTTGGTGGAGATTTTTCTACTTTTCTCATCTTTCCAACATAAATTTCACATATAACAGCTAATATATCCATTTTTCTTTATATCACATAATTTAATTTTGAATTTTCTTTATCTATATATTTTTTCATTTCTGTGAGTGTTGGGGAGGGTAATGTCATTTGTCTGGCTGGGGTTCATAGCATTGGTCTAGGTCAAGGAAGTCAATAGCTCAATATGTCCAGGGTGTCCTTACTACTTTGGCCTTTGAATGGAAAGCATTGGCAGGTCCCCCTGTGACATATTGCTGAATTTCTAACTTTATTTTTTTTTTTTGTTTGTTTATCCTCTTTCTATATTTGGCAAATGTGAGGTCTTGCTTTTGCCCAGACTAGTAAGGAGCTTCTGACTTTGAGGGACCCACCCAACCCAAAACCCCAAAGTCCTAGAGTTTTCTCCTATCAACCTCTTGCTTTTCTTTCATCCCCTTCTGTCCTTTTCTTTTCCTTTTTTACTTTTTCTCTCTTTTGTCCTTTTTGACTCTTTACCCTTCTCTTTTGTTTGGCCTTATACTGAAAAGCCACATAAAAAGCAAAGCTCTGAGTAAAGGTAGTTTAAAGTGAAGAAGTTAGTGAGAAGGACAAAGTAGGGAAAGTAAGTGAACAAAAAGAAAACATACATGAGGAGGAACAACTAGAAAATTCTGGCAGCATGGAAAAATAGAGCAGAGCAAACCAGCCTCACCAAGGCACAATGAAGCAGCTACCACAGAGGATTCCACCTATGAAGAATTAACATAAATGACAGAAAAGGAATTTAAAATATGAATAGCAAATGCACTAAAGAGACTTGACAAGAAAATGGAAAAACAAAGCCAAAAATTGGATGAAAGACCAGATATGATGGGACTTAAAGGACTCTATCACGGAACTTAGAGATGCAGTGGAAAGTATCAATAACAGATTCAACCACAGAGAAGAAAGGCTGTCATAGCTAGAAGATAATGCTCTTAAGCTAACCCAGGTAGTTAACGGCACAGAAAAGTAGAGAGGGAAAGCAGAACCCTCAGAATTATAGAACTTTATAAATTGCTCAAAGTTATGAATTATAGGTATTCCCGAAAGGGAAGAAGTACAGCCCAAAGGAATGGAAGCCCTTCTGTAGGATATCATAAATGATATTTTCCAAGTTTTATTAAAGACTCTGAAAAACTCCTTTTAGGGGAATATCAAATCCCAGGTCATCTTGATACAAACAGCATCTCCAACACACATTGTAATGAACCTGTCTGAAGTCAAGGCAAAAGTAAGTCTGAAAGCAGCCAGGAATAAGTGCCAGCTGACTTACAGAGGCACATCCACAAGGGTGACAGAGAGGTTTTCAGCTGAAAGCTTTCCAAGACAGAAGAAAATGTTTGTCTACCTTAACCATCTTAAACAAAACAATTTATAGCCCAGATTTCAGGATCTTGCTAAACTAAGCTTCAGAATCTATGGATTAAAAAAAATGTAAACATTGAGGAAATTCACTATAACAAGACCAGATCTACAGGAAATACTTAGGCCTATTCTCCACATTGAACATCATAAAGGATTACCAGCAAATAAACACCCACAAACTAAAAGACAAAACTTAGCTTCCACAATGATACAAAGGATAAAATTAAGTAATAGACTATCACAAAATAAGATGAATTGAATATCATCATACTTTTCAATTTTCTCAATAAATATTAATGGCTTGAATTCCCCACTAAAGAGGCACAGGCTGACTGATTGGATAAAAAAGCAAAAGCCATTCATATGCTGCCTACCGGAAACACATCTAACTTTGAATGATGAAACAAGAATCAGGGTAGAGGGATATAAAACATTATTTCAGGTAAATGGAAATCACAGGATAGCCATATGTAAAAGACTGAAAGTGGACATGCACTTTTCACCACTTACAAAAATTGATTCAAGATAGATTAAAGATTTAAATCTAAGGCCTGAAACTTTAAAAATCCTAAGAGAAAATGCGGAAATACTCTTAAGGATATTTGCTTAGGGATTTTATGAAAAAGACTTCAGTGATAATCACAATAACAACAAAAATAAACAAATGGAAGTTAATTAAGCTGAAAAATTTCTGCACAGTTAACGACACGACAATCAATGCCAAAAGGTGACCTTCATAATGGGAAAGATATTTGCATGTTATGATCTGATAAAGGTTTGATAATTAGGATCTATAGAGAATTGAAATTAATCAACAAAAAAAGAGCTAACAGTCCATCTATCACTGAGTAAGAAGTATGGAGAATCCTCAAAAGAACTCAAATTAGACCTCCCATTTAACCCTACAATCCCACTACTAGGCATGTAACCAGAAGAAAAAAGAATCATTTTATCATAAAGACATTTGTACTAGAATGTTTAAGCACAGATCAATTTATAATCTCAAAGATGTAGAAACAACCTTAATGCCTATCAAATTAGGCATTGATTAACAAACTGTGGTATATGTATATGGAATATACTGTGGTATATGGAATACCATCCACCCGTTAAAAATTATGGAGATTTTTACATCATTTGTATTAACCCAGATTGAGCTGGAACACATTCTTAGTAAAGTACCACAAGAATGGAAAAGCAAATATCTAATGTATTCAATACTAATACGAAGCCAGTATATGATCTAATCAAAACTCATTCAATTCCTTTGTGGGGGTAGGAATGAGGGAGGAGAGGATGTTTGGGGTGCTCCTACTTAATGGGCACAATGAAGGGGCATGTGGCACACCTTTTAGGTGAGGGAAATGACTACAAGAGTGACTTTACCTACCAAATTCAAATATTTTGACCTGGTTGTTTGTACCCTCACATTAACCTGAAAATACATGACCATTATAATACTGAAAAACAGCAAAAATTAATCTCCTAACTCTTCTACTCTGACAGGCACTCTTCCTCCTGTGACTGAGATAAGATTTCATGGATGTGTCTTTTGGTTACTTATGACAACGCTGGGACAAACATTCCCTATTGCTCCATTCTTTGCTTCATAAAAGATTGTCTGAATCATTAATCCCTGTTGATCAATTGAAATGCACACATATAAGCCAAACTCTTGTTAAGATATTCCCCTTCTTCTAAACCTCTGACTTCTGGCTCGCCCTTAATTCTGAGCCATCATAGGACGTGTCCTCAATAGCCCCTTCTGGAAAACAAGCTTGCTTTAGAGTAAAACACTTTCTGATTCACCATCCTATCCCACTGGCCTTTTATCCTACTTTCTCCAAAACAGATATTTTTACCTACTAATTTCCATACAAGAAAACCCTTTCTTGCCTGATCTTTGTGGCTCTTCATGATTTGGTGGTCCTCTCCCCACACTGCAAAATCCTTCTGAATAGTGTCTTCCTTATTGTCTATAGATTTGTTTTTCATCTGACAGTATGTTCATTGTTTCAGTTCATGCAAATGGATGAATTATATCTTTAAGCTTTCTTAAAATGCAAACTCTATTTTTAAAGGTTTAGATAACTATTTGATAATATGTGTGATAGAATCATTATACATTTCAAGGACTAATACAGGTAATGAACTACAATTACTCCTTACAGATTTCATAGAGCTCCAGTATTCTCTGATCTAAACTCTCCAAACCCAAAAATCAAATTTGAAAAGAAAAAGAGGAACCCAAAACTCAAAGATGCATAGGACTATCCTACTCAAAGACTCCTTAGAACTGAGTCTAAATTCATTTGACAGGTACCATAATCTGAGAGTAGAGGGATAGTTATGTGTTAAATATGTCCCCCAAATATCATGTGTTGGAAACTTAAACACCAAATGCAACAGTGTTGAGGTGGGACTTTTAGGAGATGATTGTCCTAATGTTTTGTCCTCATGTGTAATGCCATTATTGTGGGAGTGGGTTACTTCCTATTAAGATAATGAGTTTGACTCCCTTTCTCTCCCTTTCTTACCCTTTTGCCTTCCACCATTGAATGGTCCTTAAAGGCCCACCAAGAAGGCCCTTCACAGGTACCTTAAGAATCTCCAGAATTGTAAGCCAAAGGCATTTTTAAAAAATAAATTGCTTAGTCTGTGATATTCTGCTATAGCAGAAAAAAGCAAATTAAAGATGAGGTAATATGAGAGTATAGAGGTGAACTATTTCACCCAAAATAATGTACCTAGTAAGAACTGAAATCTTGGAGAAGACAGATAGCACAGGCAATTTTTTTGTTTGTTTTAGATATCACCTCTGCCACTAAAAATGACCTGTGGCTTCTTTCAGAACTACGTAGGCAGATTTACTCAACCTCAAGCTCTCATTTATGCTTTGAAGTTTCATACTGAAGTATAAAATAAATTCAGATAAGTGATACCAGAATTGCACAGATAGTTGAGTTTTCAAAAACTGAAAACACCTGTGGAAAAGCACTCCCTCCTTCCATTGCATGCCCTGAATTTTAAAGTCAAGTCTTGATATTTCTATTTACAAAAAAAAGCTTTGAGTAGAGGAGGAGAACATAATTGTCTGATTGTGGGCTGTGGCATTAAGCAAACTTGCACTCGAATCAGAACATGACACTTAGTGACTCTGTCACATTGGAATCTTAATTAACTTTGCAGAGTGCAGGGTAGTTATTTCTAAAAGTGTGTGTAGGGGAATGTTATCTCTCCACAGATTTCCTGAAGAGATAAAAGAAAGATTATAAAATGTGGAACATGAGCTTAACATACAATAGACACTTTAAAAAATGTCATGTTTAATAGTACTGGCCTAAAGAGCCTCCAAATCTCCTGATGAATAACTTAAGACACTGAAAACAACCTACTTTAACTCAACTTCTTGGGTTTTCCATTTTGCATTGTCTCATTACCACCAAATGCCCCTTTATCAGGTTAGTGTCTCCACTCCTGGGCAATCAAGGCTTAATAGAAAGAAATCACATAACCGTGTTAATGGCCTCACCAAAATTTGTGATTTCTAACGTTGGCTGGGTAGTCAGCCCTACTCAGCAATCTTTTTATTTATCCCTAATTGGCTTCTTTTCACATTTTCTACAGTGCCAATTATTTTTTTTACTCCCCTTAAACCTTTCATCTTCTTTCAGCCACGTGACAGGCAGCAGATGTTCATGCCTCATAGGTTACTTAGAAGATCAGGATCTGCAGCTCTTTGAATTCCTTCATCGCCTCTTGGTATCATATACTTGATGACTTAGATTTTTCCTATACAGCCTCCATCCTTGCTGCCTGGTCTTCTGTTGAGAATTATCTTTTGAATTCATATTAATGTGCATCTCTCAACATTTCCCTCAATCAGCCCTGCAGGTTTCTGACGATTCATTTAATCCTATATTTGATGTGTCAGATTTCTCCTATTTGGCTTGACCCAGACATACCTGATTCTGATTTTGACTTTTTCCTCCCTTGCCTTTGTTTCATAGGATATATTTAAAGCTATGGAATTCAATCCAGAACAGCTGGAACAAAATGGGGCAGTTGAAAAAAAAAATTACACAAAATTGGAATGGCCCTTTTGAACTTTCAGTAACTACTCTTTAACAGATAATAGGATAGCGGTTTATTTCACCTGTCAATATAAATGTTATGTGTGAGGGATCATTTGGAGTTCTGTTTATTTGAATAAAATTATGCAGTTCCAAAGCAAACACCACGATTGTTCTTTGGAATTTTAAAATTACTGCTGAGTGATCTGAGACTAGAAAGAAATTTTGCTATTTAAATTTCTCAGATGTTGCAAAAGCAGAAATATTTTGTTAGTATTGTACAGCTCCACGGTGACAACTGATAACAGTGGGAGGGAGCTCAAGTGTCTGCCATTATTATTTTTAAAGAATATTTACATACTAGGTATGAAACATATTTCTCTAACAGGTAAAGAAAAACAGATTAAATATTAAGTTGTTGGAGAAGTTCAAGCTTCATATCATCATGATTGAGAATTTAATTTTTCAAATATATACAGAAACTGAACATGCCTCAATAACATAGAAAGGACTCTACAGTCATCTGTCTGTGACTATCAGAGGAAGCAGAAAGGGATAGTAAAAAACTGTCAGGAAGAGCTTGTAGGGTTAGTGATGAAATGGGAGAGGTGAACAGAACTGGAAATAAGAAAGAGAGCTCTGACACTCATAGGTTATAGCTGTAGGAGTGAAGTAAAGAACTTATAGATTCACAAATCAGCTACACACAGAGAAACTCAAGAACTATACTTGAAAATATGATCTAAGAGGAAGAGAAATTTAATTGTTCAAAGTCACATAGAACCATTCTTTTCTCCCCATATAAATAGCTGAGTTACAAATCACGACTCAGGTCGGAACACTATACCTAATAAATGGCTTTTTAATTGGCAAATATAGAATATATTTTGTTATGTGTAATAATTAACATTCCAAAATACTTCAAGATATGCATTTCAAAATTAACTTTTTCCATAATATATTTAATATAAAATAAATTTTGTATATTTTGTTATAATTAATGTTTGTTAAATATGTTACAGGAGAACTATTTTTACCCCAAAGTCCATTTGAAATAATGAAAAAAAATTTATGGAAACTTAAAGGACATCAAGAACAGATTTTTTTTTCTTCTACTATAACACTGGCAATT
>CAUYQV010044688.1:0-15276 GCA_963574575.1 Galagoides demidoff | reverse complement strand
GGCGTTGTGGCCAGCACCTGTGGTCCCAGCTACTTGGGAGGCGGAGGCAGGAGACTCGCTTGAGCCCAGGAGTTGGAGGTTGCTATGAGCTGTGATGCCATAGCACTCCACCCAGGGGGATAGCTTGAGGCTCTGTCTCAAAAAAAAAAAAAAAGAAAAATCTTCACAATACTCTTCTTATGACCCAGGGACCCACTATCGCCACTTTAGAGATGAATTCAACATTGTTAAGGAAAACTGTAAGACTCTGAACTGAATAAAAAACAATTACTGGGGCGGCGCCTGTGGCTCAGTGTGTAGGGCGAGGGTAGCCTGTTCAAACCCGGCCCCACCCAAACTGCAACAAAAAAATAGCCAGGCGTTGTGATGGACACCTGTAGTCGCAGCTGTTCAGGAGGCTGAGGCAAGAGAATCACCTAAGCCCCAGATTTGGAGGTTGTTGTGAGCTGTGATGTCACAGCACTCTACCAATAGAGTGAGACTCTGTCTCTACAAAAAAAAAAAAAAAAAAAAAAAAGAAAGAAAGAAAATTACAGGTTATTTTTTCAATGCAATATGGGAAACTGTCAGTGTCTTCTGACCCTTTGTCTTTGATTAGGCTCTTTGACAACTCAGTAGAGATACACTGTAATTCACAGAAAAATATTAATTAACAAAGCAAACCATTCTTATCCATAGAAATGCAATTGAATTGTGTTCTGTGAGATGCAATTATCATCCTATAGATAAACAGATCTTGTAAATTCATTTTAACATTTCTTGACTGCATAGTTCTTTGACTTCTATTGTCTGAAGGTTTGCTCCCTCCAAAACTCATGCTGAAATTTAACTGCTGTTGTATCAGAATTAAGAGGTGGGACCTTTAAGAGGTGATTAGGCTAGGAGGGCTCCAAACTCCTGAGTGGAACTGGTGCCTACCCACGATACTAATTGGCCTTTCTCTCCCAGATGCCAGCACCTTAATATTGGACTTTCTGGTGGGCGGCACCTGTGGCTCACTGGGTAGGGCACTGGCCCCATATACAGAGGGTGACAGGTTCAAACCCGGCCCTGATCAAACTGCAACAAAAAATAGGCAGCATTGTGGCGGGTGCCTGTAGTCCCAGCTACTCGGGAGGCTGAGGCAAGAGAATTGCCAAACCCAGAAGTTGGAGGGGTTGCTATGAGCTCTGACGCCACAGGACTCTACCGAGGGCAATAAAGTGAGACTCTGTCTCTTAAAAAAAAAAAAAAAAAAACTGGACTTTCTACTCAGTCTCAGGTACTTTCTTACAGCAGCACAAAACAAAGACACCAGTAACAGGTTCTACACCTTCTCTAGTTAACCTGTTATATTTAATGAGTTAAATAAAATATTTGACATATGTTCATTGTATTTGTGTGTTATGATTTTACCTTTAAAAAAAATCACCTGTTAACAATATCAAAAGTCTCACACAAAATCACTTTGAATAAGCAACTTCAAGAAGTTCAATTTGCTGAAACATCATTTTACTTCAAATTTCTTAAGAGTTCCAACAAGTGATTAACGATTAATTAATTTGACAAGGTAAAGCCCACAATGAAACTTTCTTTGAATAATAAGAAAAGTCCTAAAGGTCCCTTAGGACAAACATGGCCTCAGCTAAAACCCTTTATTCCTCACAGATCAAAGGCCACTGGAATATCCAAGGTTAGCCCACCCCTGGACCCTACATCTGATACATTTTTTTTTTTAAGAGACAGAGTCTCACTTTGTCACCTTCAGTAGAGTGCTGTGCCATCACAGCTCACAGCAACCTCTAGCTTTTGGGCTTAGGCAATTCTCTTGCATCAGCCTCCTGAGTAGCTGGGAGTACAGGCGCCCAGCTATTTTTGTTGTTGTTGGAGTTTGGCCAGGGCCAGGTTTGAACCCACCATCCTCAGTATATGGGGCCGGTGCCCTACTCACTGAGCCACAGGCGCCACCCCATTTTTTTTTTTTTATAAGCCTACAGCACCCAGTATTCCCAGGCAGTCTCCCATCCAAGTACCAAACAGGCCCAACCCTGCTTAGCTTCCAAGATCAGAAGAGATCAGGTGCATTCAGACTGCTATGGCCGTAGTTACAATTGATCTCAAAGTTAGTGAAACTGGAAAAAGTTAGAAAGAATGACCAACTCATAGAAAGAGTTACTCTTTCCCGTTAATGGATTACTAATGTCCTGCAACCACACACCTGTACACTAAAAATGCTGCTACAGCTAGGTTTCTACCAACAGAAGACTTTACCATCATCTCTGCATTATTGACCTGGTAGAAACCACTTTTACCAGTATGCAGTTCCAAAGTCACTAAATATACCAAGGGGCTTGGTCCATAAGAGCAGAGCTTGCACTAGGTTGGGATACCACTTGTGACAATGCCCTCAAGATATCAACGCATCTAATAAACTGCCTGGGCAAACCTCAAAAACAAGGATTTGAAGACAAGTAAATAGTACATCACAACACAAAAACAATCTAAATGGCAAAAATATATCAACATACAAAAATCTTCAAGAAATGAGAAAATGCCCACGTCTCAGTGTGGAGAAACTTAATTTGGGTTTCCTTGGTCTTAATGCCCAACAATCATCAATGCAGAAGACTTCTGAGATCAAATGTGGTGATTTCTCCCCATATATCAAGTAAAGCAATCAGTTCTGCAGCGAGATATCTCCAATTCAATCCTGACACTGTCTACCTGGAGATAATGACAGATCTCACAGATTCAGGGCTCTGTCCTACCAGACCACAACCTCCTTCCCACCAGTCAGTCACAAGTCCGGGCCTCAGAACTTCTGACTCACTGGCTTCAAATTGGCACTTCCACACCTCCCATGTGGGGTTGAATAATTTGCTAGAGTAGCTCACAGAACTCAGAGAAACACTTAAGTTTATCAGTTTAATATAAAGGATACTACAAGGGATACATACAGATTAAAAGATACATACGGAGAGGTATGGAGGGAAGGGGTGTGGAGCTTCCATGCCCTCCAGATACCTCCACAAGTTCAGCTATCTGGAAGTTCTCCTACCAGGTCCTCTTGGGCCTTTTATGGAGACTTCATTGGATAAGAATAACTGAAGCATGGACAACCATGTAGAAAGGTGATTGGGCAAAAAGGGTATGATATAATAGTGATAGACTGAGTGGGGGAACCCAGCAAGTCCTGTCTGTTTGGATTCTTTGTGGTGTCTCTAGACAGCCTTCCTTCCTCTAGGTATGACCTACAATCAGACAATGTAAGTCAGAGAGTTTCTTTATGGTCAGCTCCAAGACAGGCAAGGAAAGATGTCTACCTTGGGGAAAGGAGCAGGTAAAAGGGGAGTGGACACTTAGAGAGAGAAATTCTGTTTTCTGAGGCCCAAAGCACCCCAACATAATAACAAAAGATTATAACAAGTTATGAGCCAGGAACCATAGACAAAAAGATATCTATCTCATAATATCACACTATAGACATAACCTGACTCTCACACTTGACCTGAAGCTAAGAACTCCAGCTATACAGTAATTCAACTGCCAGATTCCTCAGTACTAAGCTCAGCCATACCCTCATGTTATTCAGACTCCCTGCAGACAAGAGGCACACAGATGAACTCAGGTGAATCCCACAAGCTCTACAAGACTCTTCCTTTGGCTTTTGGAAAAGATGAGGAAATGCAGGGGCCTGCCAGCCTGAAAGCTCTTGAACCACGTGATCTTGCTACTTTAAAATCAAATGACTGGCCTAGGAATCAGTGTTCTTGCCAAAGCCAAACAGAGGTGACCAAAGACTGCTGACGAGATGGCCTAACTGCAAAAGATGGTCAAACAGGTCCTGCTAGAGGAGTGGCCCCATTCTAATGAGGAATACTAAGCCACGTGTATGTGTACCAGTTTGTCCAATGGTGTAACTTTGGAAATACTAGTTCTGCTAACGAATTGGAACCACTGCCCACCAGCTTCTTCAAACTAAGCCAGTCAAAAAGCTAAGCTCCTAAGAGAGCTGAGGAACGAGGCTACCGACTTTCAAGGAAAGCACAGTTCTGGGTGGTGACCCACCCTGGGTGGCTACATTCCCAGAAACAGGCAGAACTGGACCCATGACTGCTATACAAAAACTTTAGCTGACAATTCTCCAATTTCTCCATCCACTCAAACACAGAAGTGGTCACCAACATGGAACACCAAAGGGCAAAGGGAATGGAAATCCCACTCCCACCCCAAACCCCCTAAAAGATTGGAGGCAAAGGGCCTCCAACTGCACTACAAACCTGCATGTTTGTGTCTACATGCCACACAAGTCAACCAACTGAGCCAGCCCCACTGTGGCCCACACTGAATGAAGATAAAGTTAACTACCCTTCAGAAGCATGCCCTTTAGGGAGTTGGGAAAGAGAAACACGCAGATGACTAGAACATAAGACGCCACCATGAAGCTATATAGTGCTACAGAATCAGTGAGGAAGATCTTCCTCTCCTTAGGAAGCTAAGGAAAAAGTCAAAGGAGGAAATGGCCTTTTAACCGAACCCAGAAGAACAGTGTATGATTTAAAGAAGACAATGAAGGTTTCTCCAGGATCACCTGGTAACTTCATTGAACTATGTGGCTGGAATCCAGCATTTTGGGGCTCTAACCTAAGGTGAGGGCTTGCAGACTTTAACAAAATACATAACTATAAACAGCAGTCAGAGAGAAGTGTACCACCAAATAGCAATTTAAATACACTAACAGGACAACTTAGATATGAGGCTTTTCTAATTGTATAGTTTTTTTTTTGAGACAAGAGTCTCACTAGGTCACCATCAGTAGAGTACTATGTCATCACAGCTCACAGCAACTTCAAACTCTTGGACTTAAGCGATTCTCTTGCCTCAGCCTCCCAAGTAGCTTGGACTACAGGCGCCCGCACAACGCCAGGCTATTTTTCTGTTGTTGTTATCACTGTTATTTAGCTGGCCCTGGCAGGTTCAAACCCACCAGCCTCGGTGAATATGGCTGGCGCCGCAATCACTGTGCTATGGACACCGAACCTAATAGTATGGATTTCATTTACCCATCTATTAACCATTCACTTCATGCAAGTATTTTGAAATGTCAGCTTATTGTCCCAATTTTATAACTGAGGAACTAAATTCTAAACTTAAGGCCAAAACTCATTTTACATTATCTCTGTTGATCCCCATAGAAAATCCTACTGCTAACCAGCTTGCAACAATCTACACCAGAAACGGCTGCAGTGGATAAGGTAAAAGGGCACTGGAACAGGAGTGGCTCCTTGTGGCTACCCTACCATAATCAAGATAATTAACTTGATTGGTGACAGCAAACCCACTTGGGTTAAAAGACACCACTAAATGCACCGCACCCTTCACTTAACAAACAAGTGGAGACCACCACCTCACTGACTAACTGCTAAACATCTCTGCAGCCCCACATTAAAAACATTCTCCAGACTTCAAGTACCCACCCAGCCCTATCAAAGGAAGGAGCTTTTAAAGTCCGGGGTCCGCCCTTTCTTCCGCCAGTGCGCACGTAGCTAAGAACCTAGTTGGAGTGACATTTCAAAGCACTTAGCAAACCCGCTCAGGGCCGGCTTCCTGGAGTAGTAAGGAGAAGTAAAGACATCTCGGCAGCCCCCGTGCTCACCATTTCCCATTTGTTGATAAGGAAGCCATAAGGCAAGTGCCTCTAAACCCTACTCTAAACGTCTAACACTTCCATACTCTACTTTGCAAACTGTTTCAGCCAAACGAGGAGTCTTTAGAAAGCTCAGCTTTTAGGATACTCTCCCCCAACCGATCCTATATCTGAAAGGCCTTTAAGGAGTAAGGAAGAGGGGTCTAAGGAGTAGGGAAGAGGGTTCTAAAGTCCGGTAAAGTCCACACCCCCTCCATTCTCATACCCCTCGCTGCCAGAAACTGAGCGCGCGCGGGTCGTATCCAGACGAGCAACAGGAGCCCCACGCCCCAAGGTGCTCACCCTCACGTGGTTCTCAACCGCCGCACGGCCAGCCAGCTTCTTGGCCTCTTCGGCCTTGGACATCGTGGAGGGGGCCGGGCAGACGCTGTCGGAGTCCCCGCCGCTGGTACTTGCGCTTCCAGTACCGTCGCGGGTCCCCGACTGTGCACGCCCTGGCAGCCGCACGTGCGAGCCCGGGAGGCCCCAGCTGTTCCCGCCTCCCCCAGAGGCCGCGCCCCCGGCCCGCCCGGGCAGCGGGGCCAGGACCCGCCCGTAGAGGGTGCTGAAGGGCCCGGGGCGCTGCATCCCGACGCCTACCTCCAGCCTCCGCCGCGGTCCCGCCCCCAGCTCGCCCGGAAGTCTGATCACGCATGCACACGGCCGGCGCGCTCTGTTGCACGGGCCTTGCTGGGAAATGTAGTTCTATGGCTCCGAGGGCCATAGCCGCACCCCCAACATGGACTACCATCCCCACAATGCCTAGCGACAAGACCGCATATCCCTGCGACGGGTTCCGGAGCGTTGCTGGGTAAGAACCAGTGGCCGCGGGAATATCTTTGCGTCCACTCCCAGCTCAGCGGTGGTGGGGTTATGCCCAGTTAGTTAGGTCAACCTCAGTGACTTATGCCCTCCTGCGCATCCAAGAAAGGGATATTAGACCTGACCCTGTTGTTTTTTTCCCAGCATTAAGAACGTGGCCTTGGATGAGACCTCAGGACAGTGACTGTTTTAAAGATATTAGGGCCCTTAATGGGGTGACCACTCCCCAGGAACATGAACCTGCGACTCCAGCGAAGTCCCTCCTAGACATCCCCACAGGCCCCAAACCACAGGTGGATAAACCCCCTTCCTTAAGACAATCTTCTGCTCCAGGCGGTCTTTGCTTGACGTCCAGAATAGTAAGAGAAGAGGAATTTTTTTTATTTTTTGAGACAGTCTCAAGCTGTCGCCCTCAGTAGAGTGCCATGGTCTCACAGCTCACATAAACCTCGAACTCTTGGGTTTAAGAGGGTCTCTTGCCTCAGCCATCCAATTAGCTGGGACTACATCAAGTAGCCTGCCACAACGCCCGGCTGTTTTTTGGTTGTAGTTGTTATTGTTGTTTGGCAGGCCCAGGCTGAATTCGAACCCACCAGCTCCCGTGTATGTGGTTGGCGCCCTAGTGGCTAAGCTCCAGTAGCCTAGCCAAGAGGAGAAATTATTATTGCCCCCATTTTACAGGCAAGAGTACCAATTGTGACCCCAGCCAACCAACCACTTGCAGGTCTATAAAAACAATAGACTTTGGGTTTCTTGTCCATGTTAGTGGAATCCCTTCTGTCTGCTGATGAACTCTCCAAACTCACTCTGGAGGTCAGCCCCATGCCTGTAATCTAACAGTCTGGGAGGTCAAGGCAGGTGAATTGCCTGAACTTAGGAGCTCCAGCCTGAGCAAAACTGAGACTGGTCCACTAAAAATAGAAAAACAAGGCTCAAGCGGCTAGGGCGCCAGCCACGTACACCTTAAGGTGGAGGGTTCGAATCCAGCCCGGGCCTGCCAAATAACAATGACGGCTGCAACCAAAAAATAGCCAGGCGTTGTGGCGGGCGCCTGTGGTCCCAGCTACTTGGGAGGCGGAGGCAGGAGACGCTTGAGCCCAGGAGTTGGAGGTTGCTGTGAGCTGTGATGTCATGGCACTCTACCTAGGGGGACAGCTTGAGACTCTGTCTCAAAAAAAAAAAAAAAATAGAAAAACAAGCTGGGCATCATGGTGGGTGCCTATAGTCTCAGTTACTCCTGAAGTAAGAGGCTCTTTTGAGCCCAAGAATTTGAGGATGCTGTGAGCTATGAGGTCACTCCCACTGTACTGAGAATGAGGCTCTGTCTAAAAAAACAACCACCACCAAAAAACTTCGGGCCGTCTTTGCTGTCTGCAAAGTATTGAAACCACCGATAGTGGGAATAAGATGGAGTCAGTCAGGCTAGGGCCAACATGACGTAGCTGGTCTGGTCAGTTTAGGTACTAGGTGACCCTTACCTCCTGTCCCCCATTCTTAAATGCTTTGTAAATGTAGCACCCAGCCTAAAGATGCCTATCTTGAGTAGTTTAGGCTGATTGATTTAGATTAACTTTTGAATTGAAATGTTATACTAGGTCACTGAGTTATGCTGTTATTAGAAATAAGGTTTAATGTGGTCTTTGCTTTGAACTTTTATGTATAAAACTGTAATTTTGGAAATGAAAGGCTAGAATAGTCTTGGAGAGGCTACTCTCACTGTTCTCTAGAATTGCTGGCCTTCTGAAAAAGTTTGGTAAACCTATTCCCGTCTCTACACATTGGCTGACAGTGATAGGTGGCTCTTAGAAACTCTTCACCCAGTAACATTTCAAGCATAATGGCCAGTTGAAGTGCGGCTCATGCCTATAATCCTAGCACTCGGGGAAACCAAGATAGGAGGTTCCTTTGAGCTCAGGAATTTGAGACCAGCTAGAGAAAGAGAGACACCCCCTGCCCATGTCTCTTCTAAAAAGAAACAGGAAAACTAGCAGGGTATTGTGACAGGTGCCTGTAGTCTCAACTTCTTGGGAGGCTGAGGCAGGAAGATCACTTGAACCCAGGAGTTAGAGGTTGCTGTGAGCTAGGCTGATGTCATGGCACTCTAGCCTGGGCAACAGAGTGAGACTCTGTCCCCCCCAAAAATCTATAAGCATCATGTTCCTGTGCAACTTTTTCCAGCACATTATTGGTAATAGTGTCAGTCACCATGCTAAATGCTTTGCAGAAATTATCACATTTAATCCTAACTATAAGAAGTAGGTACTATTATCCCTGTGGAAAAGGAATTCGCATAACTCTGACAGGAGTGCAAACACTTAAAAAAAAAATCAGGTGAGAAATGAAAAATCCCCTGCCAGATTCCTGGAGTGCCTGGATTCAAGGCCAGCATTCCTGGAAACATCCTACCCGTAACCTGGCCATAATCCTAAGGATACACCCATACCCTTACAGCGGAGCCTCAGGCTTACTTCAGGGCTCACCGCCCCATTCCAGCTATACTGAAGAGGCTAATAAAACCCTTTTGCCACTTTGCTAAGCTCACACTCTGCTCCCTTTTCCCCCCTCTATTGAAGTCTCTCCTCGTCTCTGGACTGGCCTCCTCTCCTGTCTTGGTGACCCTCACCCCAGTTCTATGCCAGAACCTCTCAATCCCCTTTGGCACAAAAGAAATCCTTACTTACTCAAGGTTACACTGATTGTAAGTGAAGCTGGAATGCAAACCTTCAATGATTATAGGACCATATCTTAACCTGTGGCTCAGTGGGTAGGGTACCTGCCCCATGTAGAGAGAGTGGCAGGTTCAAACCTGACCCCAGCCAAACTGCAACAAAAAAATAGCCGGGCACTGTGTCGGGCACCTATAGTCCTAGCTACTCGGGAGTCTGAGGCAATCTCGCCTAAACCCAGGAAATGGAGACTGCTGTGAGCTGTGACGCCAAAGCACTGTACCAAGGGCCATAATGTAAGACTCTTGTCTCTTAAAAAAAAAAAACTTTAACCTCAGAATCACCTAGATGGGAATTTTGTTTTTGTTTTTGTTGTTGTTGTTGTTGCAGTTTGGCTGGGGTCAAGTTCGAACCCTCCACCTGAGGGTAGCTGGCGCCTTACCACTGAGCCACAGGCACTGCCCCTGTGTGGATTTATTAATTTTCCCACACCACCCCCAATATAGCCCTGAACTTTATATAAACTACACATAATGGCTTTTCTCTTTAAAATCACAAGTAATAGCAACAAATACTAAGACAAAATGGTTAAGGGGGGAAAAGCTGTGAGTGAGGAAGGACTAAATGAAGGGACAGGCCCAGGTTTTGGATGATGAAATGCCCTCAGGGTCTCACAAAGTTGAGATCAATCTACTTTATAATCTAATAAAAAAGCCTTTTATTTATAGATTACAGTAGTAACAACTGCATGTTTTATCTGTGGACCTTGTTGGAGCTCAGAAAATGATACTACAAAGTGAAGGCCTCTGAAAGAAGACTCTTTATGACCTTCTCCTGCCCTTCTGTCTCTGGCTCGTGATTCTGTCCCCAAGTTAGCCATAGAATCCCTCTTCACTGAGGCAGATCATAGAAACCAGAACACCTTTCCCCAATGCCAGCCATAAAACCAAAAAATATTACTCTTAACTTTCCCGCAAGAAACTTGCTGTGAAGAAACTTCTGACCTACTTTGTCTGATTGTAGGTCATAAGACCACCCTTCTATTTTTTTTTTTAACAAGATGGAGCAATCCTTTATTTTTACATACTTTGATAAAGAAGTTTTCAGTAAACAAACTTTCTAGTGGACAATGAAAATCAGCCTCAAGCCATCAGCTGCTGCTCTCTGTTCAGGGCCTAGGCTCCTCCTGGCCCAAGGGGTGAGGCGGAGGGGTACATTTCCTTTCCAGTATTAGCTTATCCCACTGTTTCTTTCTTTCATTCTTTCTTTCTTTCTTTTTTAATAGAGACAGAGTCTTACTTTATCGCCCTCGGTAGAGTGTCTTAGCATCACAGCTCACAGCAACCTCCAATCCTGGGCTTAGGTGATTCTCTTGCATCAGTCTCCTAAGTAGCTGGGACCACAGGTGCGCGCCACAACACCCAGCTATTTTTGTTGCAGTTTGGACGGGGCCGGATTCAAACCTGCCACCCTCAGTATATGGGGCTGGTGCCCTACCCACTGAGCCACAGGCGCTGCCCATCCCGCTGTTTCTTGATGGCGTTCAAGCGTTGAATCATTTTCAGCTGAGTTAACATTCTATGAAATCATCAAATTCTATCTTGCACTCTTTCTCTGCCCAGATAGCACCAATTCCATGTGCGCATTCTATCCATTCTTTTTCAAAAGCATGGCATCGAGCAGGACTCCTGTAGGGTTGTTCAGCACTTTGGACTGTCAACCTGCGATCTAAATTAAGGCCCAGCCTTTTCTGTATATCAAAGAGAGGCATGGCTCCCAACACAGTGGCCTTGCTGTTCCTGGTTGGCCGCCAAGACCTCCATTCTAGACAGGTCCTGCCCTGGACCCAGAAATAATAAACACTACAGAGAGGCCAAGATCAATCAGAGCAGACAGACCTTGCTGAGTTTCCCCTCTCAAGTCTATTAAAATCAGAACATTTGTTTGACTGTTCTTGTTCTAATCAGATTTGTATGCAGCTATCTATAATTTGTTGAACCTAAACATTAAAATGAACAGTTTCACCTGTGTCTTTGGGTGTCCATTTTCAAGGTGCTGTGTCACGTAAAACTATGATCAAATAAATGTATATGGCTTTTCTTCTGTTACTCTGCCTTTTGCCAGTTGATTTTCAATGAACTTCAGAAGATGTAGGGGAAATTCTCCCTTCAGCCCTACAAGCCACAAGGCTACAGTAGCTCTTTTGCTTCATTCAGGTCTTAGGCCCGAAGATCTTCTCTAATTTATAAATAAAGTGCCACTCCCCCAACCCTCAGCCCCACTCTCTCCCCTCCCATCACATCATTCTATTCTGTCTGGTCATCACGTTATCCCTAAGAAAAATAACTCAGAGCACTGTGAGGAATGTAAGGAATGTAAAATTTATCAGACCCAGTGAGAGAAAAGTATGATATTTCAGTCATTCCCCCACCTCGTGCCCAGGGGCAATTGTTTAAAGGCATCTTGTTCTTTCTTTCCTTCTCTGTAGTTTCACAATGTGACCCTCACCATGCTCTTCATAGTTCTGGAATTTATGATACAAAGAACAAGTTATGGCCAATGACTAATCAATGTTATTTCTGCAAACCAATGATAATTCCTGACACACAACTTCATATTAGCCCACTTCTTGTCCTCCCTCTGTCCTTAAAAGCCTGTTTGTCAGCTGGGCGCAGTGGCTAATGCCTGTAATCCTAGCACTCTGGGAGGCTGAGTTGGGTGGATTGCTTTAGCTCAGGAGTTCCAGACCAGCCTGAGCAAAAGCAAGACCCCTTCTCCACTAAAACTAGAACAACTGAGGCAAGAAGATTGCTTCAACAAGAGTTGGAAGTTGCTGTGAGCTATGACCCCATGGCCCTCTACTCAGGGCAATTGCTTGAGACTCTGTCTCAAAAAAAAAAAAAATTGCTTGTTACAAAGGCCAAATGGAGCTCATATCCAAGCGTCTGAGTCTTCCCCATCTTGTGGAGAGGGAGCTCTCCTCATATTATCTCAAGTAAATTCCTTAAAATTATATTCTGTGCCTCAGCTTCTTCCTTTAGGTGGACATTACACAAGCTTTTTCTTTGTTTATTGTCTGTATGCCCCCCTTTAAAATATAGGCAGAAAATTTGTCTTTCTTCTTTATTGCTGGGCCCCAGCACGTGTAGAATGAATGAACACAGGCACCAGCTCTAGGTTCCTCCTCCTTTGCATCCTCCAGATCCCCACCTTTACCCCCTCCCACCACTGCTGTCCGGGCATGGAATAACCTCCCTCTTTTATTCCTCATAAGCAGTTTGTGCATATAATAATTTTACCAAGAACCGTGATTAAAAAAATGGACCGGCTCGGCGTCTGTGGCTCAAGCGGCTAAGGTGCCAGCCACATACACCTGAGATGGTGGGTTCGAATCCAGCCTGGGCCTGCCAAACAACAATGACGGCTGCAACCAAAAAATAAATGGGCGTTGTGGCAGGTGCCTGTAGTCCCACCTACTTGGGAGGTGGAGGCAGGAGAATCGCTTAAGCCCAGGAGTTGGAGGTTGCTGTGAGCTGTGATGCCACAGCACTCTACCCAGGGGGAAAGCTTGAGGCTCTGTCTCAAAAAAAAAAAAAAAAAAAGAATAGTCAGATACCAAGGGGGGAGTTTTGCAAAAATGACTTACAAGGGTTCTTGCTCAAATTGGATTCTGCAAGGACAGAGAAGAGAAAAAAGCCCAAGGTAAAGACAAATCAGGAAGGACTTGGGAGCCTGACTAAAGTTTTGGTCGAAGGATAGAGTCTTTGTCAATACGTTTGCCTCATGGGAGCCTATTTTTAACTATAGAAAAGACCAGGAAGGAAGGGTACAACTACAACCAGGACTTTAACCTCACAAAAGCAAATTATGTAACATAATCATATGTGCCCCCATTTTTTTTTGAGACAGAGTCTGACTATGTTACCCTGGATAGAGTGCTATGGCATCACAGCTCACATTAACCTCAAACTCTTGGGCTTAAGCGATTCTCTCACCTCAGCCTCCCAAATAGTTGGGACTACAGGCGCTTGCCACAACACCCAGCCATTTTGTTGTTGTTGTTGTTGTTGTAGTTGTGATTGTTGTTTGGCAGACTCGGGCTGGGTTCAAATCTGCCAGCTCCGGTGTATGCGGCTGGTGTTCTAGCCGCTCAGCTACAAGCGCCAAGCCACCCCTATATTAATCTGAAATTTAAAAAAAAAAGAAAAGAAAAAGACCAGGAAGGAAAAAGAAGACAAATGGTTGAAGAACTTTGTGTTAATCATTTTGACTTACTATTATAATGTTTTTGTAGGAAAGAACACAGAACATGGTGGAAGTACTTCAGGATGGTGCGCATGGTAAAAAGGATGAGGCATAAGGAAATGAGAACCCAGGGTGGTGCCTGTGGCTCAAGGAGTGGGGCACCGGCCCCATATACCGGAGGTGGCAGGTTCATACCCGGCCCCGGCCAAAACCTACCAAAAAAAAAAAAAAGAGAGAGAGAGAGAGAGAACCCAGATGGTTCCATTTCCAGCACAGTTACTGACAGGCTTTGTGACCTTGGGTAAAGCCTGGTCATCTCTCTGGCTCACCTTCCTCCTATTAGAGTTGAATTCATAGAAACTGGGAGTAGAAGGATGGTTGGGTGGGGGACATAGGAGAGAAGGAGTATTGAAATAAATTATCTCTAGGGTCTCTTCCAACATTAACATTTTACACAGTTGTTTCTGACAGATCATTTCATCCAGCCCATATTTACAGAGAGTAAAACATGGGATGAGAGTCGACTTTGAAGTCCTGGTCATGAGGAGGATCCCACTTCTCCCAGGTCAGAAGAATTCCTCACTGACTCCTTCCTTGTGACATAATTTTGTGGGATAGGATCTATACAGGCCATTCTGCTAAATATGAACCATGATAAAAATACATAGAGTGGACTTTTAAAACATTAAAAGACTGGGTGCCCATAGCTCAGTGAGTAGGGAGCCAGCCACATACACCCAGGCTGGCGGGTTCGAGCCCCAGCTCAGGCCTGCTAAACAACAATAACAACTGTAACCAAAAAAAAAAAAAAAGCCAGGCCATTGTGGTGGGTGCCTATAGTCCCAACTACCATGTTTCCCCTAAAATAAGACCAACCCCCAAAATAAGCCCTAGCAGGATTTCTATGCGTTTATTAAATATAAGCCCTACTCCTATAATAAGACCTAGTGATGGGTGTGTGCAGATATGCTGCATAGCCACTCCATACATTTCAGCGCAGAGCGGTAAGGAAGACTGGAATACCTTTTATCTGCCACAACTCCTTTCTCCCAGCCGAGTTAGCACTTGCGCTGGTGCACATGTGGTAACCACGGTCACAGGCATCCTATTGCACACAAGGGAACGGCTAGGGGAAAGGAGTTCACGCATCACTAGCACCAGCCCCACCAATAAGGTCGGCTCCCCCTGTCAGTTTCCAGAATAAGATGACTTAATTGTATTTGAATAAATGTAGATTGTTGTATTATGCTTAATAAAAATAAGACATCCCCTGAAAATAAACCCTAGTGTGTCTTCTTGAGAAAAACATAAATATAAGACAGTGTCTTATTTTCAGGGAAACATGGTACTTTGGAGGCTGAGGCAAGAGAATCGCTTAAGCCCAAGAGTCTGAGGTTGCTGTGAGCTCTGACACTACTGCACCCTACCCAGGGTGACATAGTGAGACTCTGTCTCAAAAAAAGACTTTTACAATGGCCATTCACTGCAAGAAAAAAAAAATTAAATAGTATAGGAGATCCCACCATCATTCCTCTCAATGCTCTCAGCCCGTCTCAAGCACCTACAAGCATCTTGTGGCCAAAACATGAGTCTCATGTTCAACCTTATCTTTATGACATAAGCCAACAATGCTACCTGGTGCTGGCAGTGTGCCAGTGCCATCTAGAGGAAAACCTAGCTGCTGGAGTCCAAATGAGAGACTTAACGGGGCTCACCAGCATGCTCCTTTTTGAGTAATTTCCTTCCTTCCTTCCTTCCTTCCTTCTCTTTCTTTCTCTCTTTCTCTCCCTCTCTCCCTCCTTCCTTTCTTCCTTCCTTTTTTGTTTGAGACAGAGCCTCATTCTGTTGCCCTGGGAAGAGTGCCATAGCATCATAGCT
>CAUYQV010044679.1:0-20993 GCA_963574575.1 Galagoides demidoff | reverse complement strand
CAAACAGTTGATTTTCATTAATTGGTCATTTATCAAATTAATCATTCCGCCAATTGCCCATATATATATATATTTATATATTTTTTTTTTTTTTTTTTTTTTTTTTTTTTTTGTAGAGACAGAGTCTCACTCGATTGCCCTCAGTAGAGTGCCATGGCATCACATAGCTCAGAGCATATTTTATGTAAATAGAACAAAGACCTGTAAAATGGTTACATCACCCATGCTTTTTATCAACATGTTAAAAATTAATCTCAATCTCTTATTGATTGTTGCAATGTGGCTCTTTAGAATATTAAAATATATCTTTTAATAAGAGTGTACTTTTAGGTTGGGCTGCCTCTTTTGACCTAAGTTTTTCTTCAACCATGTCTAGAAAGTGGATCCATCTCTGTCATTTGACACTGAACTTGCAGGAAATTCCAGGCAGTGTTTTGTTTGCTGGGTTGACTGTGGTTTATAATTAAAATGGACCATGTTTCTTATTAACACTTTATATACCTAACATGCAGACTCTTTTTCTTGCACTAGCTCATACAACTCATTAAACTGGAATCACATTAAACATCATTATTTTTCAACTCCCTGTTCACCTAATAGATCATGTCATTCTTCCCAAATCCATACAATTTAGTTTTTAATATTTCATAAGAATATCAATAAAATTATAGCTGAGAGTTTCTCAACCTCAAAATTATAGCTGAGAGTTTCTCAAACACACAACCCCAATACAGACATCAGGACTAACCTAATTTGCTTTTACACAATAATAAAATCCATAATGTGTATACAAATCCAGGGTAAACAATTGTTTTAAACTTTATTAATGTGCCATTGTGGCCAGCGTGGGGGAAAGCAGCCTTAAATCTGAGGGGGGAGAGGATAACTTGGTATAGCCTCTGTTTTTTGGAGGAGGGACAATCTTTTAATATCTACTAAAATTTAAAATACACATATGAACAAATTAAAGAAGATATAAATATCTTCTTCTAGGAATGTCAACTATATACAATCAATAGGTACATGAAAGTATTTTAGCAGAATAGACAATGAATGTCTATAAAGCACAGGGCTGGGGGACCCTAAATATTTGTCAAAAGTAACTAGTTAAATAAATTATGGTGATAAACTATGAGGTCTCTGCCACTGTTAAAGAGCAGATCTACATAAACAGGTATGAAATAATTTCTAAGTGTGTTGTTGATTGAAAAAAAAAAAAAGCAGGGCAGCACCTGTGGCTCAGTGACTAGGGTACCTGCTCCATATACCGAGGGTGGTGAGTTAGAACCTGGCCCTGGCCAAACTGCAACAAAAAAATAGCCAGGCTTTGTGGCAGGCGCTTGTAGTCTCAGCTACTCAGGAGGTTGAGGCAAGAGAATCGCCTAAGCCCAAGAGCTGGAGGTTGCTATGAGCTATGACACCACAACACTCTACTGAGAGCGACAAAGTGAGACTATCTCTAAAAAAAAAAAAGCAAAGTGAACATTGTAGTGTGTTTACTAGGCTATTGTTTGCAAAGGGAAAGAAGTATACTTATCACTGAACATGTGCATAAAATGTGGCTGAAAGGGTACACAATAAATTGGGGAAAAAACTGGGATGGTATTCCAGGTACCTATTGTTATATAAAAAAAAAAAACCACCCAAAACTCTATGGCTTAAAACACAGTTCTGGGAGTTGGCTGAGTTTCACTGGGCACTTAGCAAGGGCTGCAGTCATCTGTAAGCTCGCCTACACAGCATGTCCAAGATGGCTCAGTCACATGGTAACAGCTGATGCTGGGAGCACAGCTGGGCTGTCAACTGGAACACCCACCTGTGTCTTTCCATGTGATTTCTCCCCACTTGGGGACTAAGTTTCAAGAGGGAGTGTCCTGAGAGCCAGTGTTCCAGGAGTCCCAGGTGGAAGCTGGAAGGAGTCTCGTGACCTGGCTTTGGAAGTCCCAAAATATTATTTTCATTTCATTCTATTGCTACAGCAAGTCACTAAGCCAACCCAGATACAAAGGGAAGGAAATTAGATTCTTCCTCTGCATGGGAAGAGGAAGAGGAATGTCAAGGTCACTTTGCAGATGAACAAGTGGGATAGGAAAAGCTATTGCCTTTTTCTTTGGAAAATACAATCTATCTTCCACAGGGGAGACATTTACCATTCACTGTTCAGTCTGCGATATGGCTTGCATTTTTGTCCTAGTTGACATCCAGGTGGACTCCAAGACTTTAGATCAAGCATGTTTATAGACTCACTCACTCGTGGCTGGTTAGTAAGCTCATCCTTCCTCACTGGCAAGTTCTCAGTGGGTCCCCAGGGGTTACACTCTGTCACTATCATCAATACTGGCAGGTTCTAAATTTTCCTGACTGACTTGCATATTTTCACTGCTTTACAGAGACCCACACATCAAAATTTTTGTTTTTAACCACCAATCCACATTCTGGTTAAAAACTGTAATTTTGAAATAATTACAGTTTAAAGAGATAAACAAAGACTGACAGTAAAACCACAAAAACAAGAGTTTTCAGAAGTTATCAGGGAACCGTGGTAAGAAGTGAAACTAAGCATGGTCGTGTATTTCTGAACAAAATATTTGATTTAACACATTGTGGTGGGGAGTAAATTGCTTTGTGGAAGCTGTGTGTGTGACAGAGATCAAATGCCTTCTTAAAAAAGTTTGGTGAATTGGCAAATTCATGTTTCAAAAATCTAGCCGCTCAGGCCACGATCCTGCCATATAATCAGTTTTCACAGCAATTTAGGCCATATTTTTGATCTGACTACCGAACAAACGCCACCAGGTTCTCTGATTAAAACAAGTATCAAATATTTCAACCATTTAGAGCACATAAAAAGCAAAATAAAGCAAAATAAAGCCAGAAGTTTGGATAACATGGAAAAACAGGAACCTGCTAGTTTTGCTTGCAAATATGTGTCTCGAAACCCTGCAAGATTTCCAAAATTGCAAAAGAATGTCTCCCTAAACATTTGGGTAAAAATGGAACCATGCGGCTTCCCTTGCTCTGGTGAGGAGGTAGGGGCTCAAGAGAGAGGGTTGGGTGAGAAAAGAGAGAAGCCACAGGAATGGGACTGGACATTCTGCTCTGCACTAGAGGACCCTGTCTGTGGCTGCCATCGCCCCCAAATCCTAAGATGATCAACAAAATCAGAAAAGTTCTGGATGGCAAGATCAGGGTCCTAAGGAAAGTGGTTTATGGGTGGAACTCAGCATCCAGGTTGAGGAGAAAATGCTGGGAAAACCCAGGAGCTAGGCCTGTGCTGGTGTGAGCACAAGGCAGTATTTTCCTCCACAACAAGCCTCATCATTGGGAGTAGAGCAATGAAAACAGGCAGATGTCATGGCGGGGTGACTGCAGTCAGAAAGCCACACCCTGCCTGGCCCTGCTTCAGAGAGCCACAATTACAGACCTGCAGGGAGTATAAGCAAGGAGAGGGGCGGGAAGGCCTGTGCCACTTGCTCCCACACCCCCTGGGACTCACGAGGATCAACATGCATGGTAAAGGCCGAGGACAGATGTAGATTTTTTTTTTTTTGAGACAGAGTCTCACTATGTCACCCTCAGTAGAGTGCCTTGGTGTCACAGCTCACAGCAACCTCAAACTCTTGGGCGTTAGCGATTCCTTTGCCGGCCCAGGTGGTTTGAACCCGGCCAGTCTCAGTGTATGTGGCTGGCACCCTAACCACTGAGCAGCTACAGGGGCTGAGCCTGTAAAGCTGACTCCCTATTCAAGTGAGCATCAGGTACTCATAAGCCATTTAGGGAGAATCTTTGGTGACTTACTATGACTGTATGATGGTCATGCTGAAAACCAAAACTGGCCCCTCATGCATCAGATTTTACTTTGATTCAAGAAGAACAAGAACATCTGGGGTGGGATCATGGCTGTCTGGATTCTGTGCCTTTGCACCCTCCTCTTGCTTGAACTTCCCAACACCCTGGTGGAGGGCAGTGACTCCGATTTACAGTTGATTAATGTCAGAACCGGAAAGTAGGTTACTTGACTTAGTGGCAATACAGGAGGACAATTTGTTTTCCTAAACTGTTTTCAAACTATTCTTCCATGAAGGGCATGCACTCATGGGCAAGTGATCTATCTGCACTGGGGGGAGAAAAAAACTTGTGTTTTTTTCAATAGAGACAGAGTCTTACTATGTTCCCCAGGCTGGTCTCAAACTACTGGCTTCCAGTGATCCTGTCTCAGCTGAGATTACAGGAGTGAGCCACCCTGCCCAGCCTGCCTGAATTCTTGAGCCAGGCTAGTGTCTGCTGGGCCAGCTAGACAGACAGATCTCAGGGTGCTCTGACAACCTGTAGATTTCCCCCTCTGACTGCTCCAGTTTGGACATTTGTCCCCTGGAAACCTCATGCTGAAGTTTGATCCCTATTGTTGGAGGTGAGGCTTAGTGGGAGGTGTTTGGGTCATGGGGGTGGGTCCCTCATGAATAGATTAATGCTATCCTTCAAGGGTGCGTTCTCTGTTAGTTCCAAGGTCTGCTTGCTGGACCTGGCACCTCCCCATCCTGTGCCAGGGTCCTACCCAATCCTGTACTTTCTAACCATTAGAATTCAAAGCCAAACAAGCCTTTTTTCTTTAAAAACTACACAGTCTCTGGTATTCGTTTATAGCAACTCAAAACACATAAAGACACTGACTGAACTGAACATTACCTTTGTAGGGCTAGAATTTAGGTCACTGCCATGCACTGTCCAGTAAGCTGGCACTGCGTCGGCCCACGGCTTGCTTCTGCACTGGGGAGTGTATGCAGTGTGTTGGTCATCTGAAGCCACAAACTTACAGGCTTAAACTCACATCCATTTACTGGCTCACAGTTCTGTAAGTCAGAGGTCTGTCTGTATTAAAGGTTCAAGGAAGAATCTGTTCCCAAGCTCCTTCAGCCTGTTGGCAGAATGCAGTCACATGCCTGAGGGCCTGGAGCCATTCCTAGTCACCCCAACAGCCCTTCTCACACGGTCTCTCTGCCTTCAAGATGATGACAGCACTTCAAGGCTGGTCAAGTTCTCTGGCCTAAAGTCTCTGAAACTTCCCCTTTCTGCCTTATTCTTCTACCACAACAACCATAGAAAGTTCTCTAGTTTTAAAGACCCACACGACCAAATTACACCTACCTGGCAATCCCTTTCTAAAGGTCAACTGTTCAACACAACATAACATGATCACGGACTGAGATCGTCACACACTCTCAGGGATAGGGGTGTAGAATCCTCCTACAGGGGAGGGCATTTCCAGAATTCTCTCTGCCACATTCTGGTTCTGTTGCTGAGATCCAAAGAGAGATCCTAAAGGACAAGTGTCTCTGACAAGACAGACCCACTGGGCATGTCCCTCCCTGCTCCATCAACACTGCCAAAAACATTAACGTGACAGCACTGTAGTGGGACCCAGCGGCCTTACCACGTCAGACGTGGCCACAGTTCTTCACGTGCCATCTGGGGACACGCAGCCACAGCAGTACCTGGCACTTGTTAGAAATGCACATCTCTACTGAATCAGAAACTTGGGGGTGGGTGGGGCCAGTCCTCTGGGTGACTCTGATGCTCGCTCAAGTTTAAAAAATATTTCTCTCAGGTAAGTCCCCAGTTTCCTGTCGCTGCAAAGGAAGACATTTCAGTCACTGTGCACGAGCTGCATATACCTCCTCCTCTGGGAAGTGGAAACCATACACCCTAACCACACGCCAGGAAGCCACCCGCTAAGCTGGAAACACCCCAGGGCCTTCTCTGCAGGGTTTGTTTGTAACGCCCCCGGTTGCCGGGTTCGTATTTTCTTGTTGTTTTGGCTTTATTTTGCATCCTCAAGGAACAGAAATAGAAAACACACAAGGCCTTCGAAAGGCCTCCTGAAGGCTTGGAATAGAGTGGAGATGTGTCTCTGTGAAGTTTAGGTGAGGAGTGTGTCGCCTGGGGGACATGAAGCATCCCACCCCCAGCCTGACTTGCCAGGCCTCGCCAGAGCTTGCTAAGAGCCCCACAGGGAGCTTAAGACCCTGTCTTGAGCCAGCAATGTGGGAGAGAAGAGAACAGCCGCCCTCATTCAGCAGGGCTGTTTCCTTCAAGGGGACCCATGCTCTCCTCAGCCTCCTTGGTGGGTGTCCATGGCACTGACGTGGAAAGAAGGCACAGGCCGCCCAGCTACGTGCCTGCTGCCTGCAGTGTGGCTGCACCAGGGGCTGATCTCCACAGCTGCTGCCCACCCACACCCACTCCCAGGCTCCGTTAACCTTGATGCCACCAAGACACTTCATGACACTGCTCTGCTGACAGCCACAGGAGCTCCCAGGTGGGATGCAGAATGGTTTTCCTGAGCCACAGAGACCGGCTCAAAGGGACAGGAGGAAGACCTCGCAGTCATCCACATGATATGAGCTGATCTCCAGCTGAGGTCTTCAACAGCTGCCATGCTTTTCTGCACCTGACAAAATATGAGTGAGAGCCAGAGGAGTCGGAATTCCTTCTGCCACCCCTCAGAGAGCGTCTACCGGCTCCACACTGCAGATCAGCTCCCCCAGGAAGGGAGTTGGGGCCGTAGCTCTTAGAGGTTTGGGGAAGGCTCTTAGTTCAGAGCTTTCTTAGTCAGAGACCCAAAGGTGCATTCACAGCTGCTCTTGCCATCGGGTGCTTTATTTATTCCCTTCAATGGCCTCCGCATACTAATCCATTTGGTTCCCTTCACGCTGGCCCAAAGAGTTATAGAACTTTGGAGTAATGCTTTCTTGTCCCCTTGGTAACTCTAGAAAGCCCATCAATAATTTGATTAAAATTAGAAGGATTTTGGATAATAGAGCATTCTGCAATACTAAATGGGGTGCATAAAACATCAACCATGGAAGGGTCCTTGAAGACCAATAGCCAGCCAGCCATATTGACACTGAGTAAAAAATGTTACCAATTAAATAAAGGCTAAAGTGTAATATAATTTATGTAAATAAATAGTAAATATACAAAATAATACTCTTATCTTATAAAACTACATGCCCATTTAAGGATAAAAATCTTTCACATTGATACAGTAGTCTACTAGGGAGAGAGGGATGAGTGCTGGAAATTGAGAAGGAAGGAGAGAAGGGAAGAAGGAACAGAGGAAGGAGGGAAGGGAGGCAGGGAAGAAGAGGGGAGGAGAATGAGAATAGCAGACCATATCTTTTGGAGGGGTTTTGAGACAGATTCTCACTTTGTTGCCCTCAGTAGAGTGTCGTGATGTCATAGCTCACAGCAACCTCAAACTCTTGGGCTCAAGTGATCCTCTTGCCTCAGCCTCCTGAGAAGCTGGGACTATAGGCACCTGCCACAATGCCCAGCTTTTTAGAGACGGTGTTTGACTCTAGCTCAGGCTGGTCTTGAACTCCTGAGTTCAAGCATTCTACCTGCCTCGGCCTCCCAGAGTCCTAGGATTATAGGTGTGAGCCACCGCGTCTGGCCCAGCAGACTATATCTTAAAGTATATGAGTAATGACCTCTGGACCCAAAGTTCCAGAGCAAAAGTTAAAAAAGGAAGTAAGTCTTTGTCTAATCCTTTCATTTTATGGATGGAGAAACTGGGGTTCAAAAATTGAATTGCTTGGCCTTGGAGTTTTATTGCTACTCAGTGGTAGAAACCAGGCATTTGACTCCTAATTTGTTAGTCAAGCTGCCACACATGTACTTATAATGCCTCAATGCCTTTTTTTTTTTTTGAGACTCAGAGTCTCACTCTGTCACCCAAGATAGAGTGCAATGGAGTCATCATAGCTTACTGCAGTCTCAAACTCCTAGGATCAAGCAATCCTCCTGCTTCAGCCTCCTGAGTAGCTGAGACCATTGGTGTACACCCCCACACTCAACCTCCTTCCCCTCTAATGAGTAATTCATCTCAGTGTAGTTTTAACTAAGAGGTTAATCATTGCTTGCCCAACTCATGACCCCTCCTAAGAGAAGCCACCTGCCCTCAAAGAAGCCTTGCTCATCCTGCCTCACTTCCTCTTGCCTGACTGGCCTGGGTGAGCATCTGATAAAGGGCAGCCCTTCCATAGCCAGGGTATGGGGGGCCAAGCATCCTACTTTGCCTGGGCTTTGTGCAGGTTGGCGGGTCGAGGACACAATGCTTTTCGATGCTACACTAGAAAAGTCCTGAGCTGCCTGGGACAAGTTGGTCAGCCGAGCAGGAAGAGACTTATGTGTTATGTGTGGCCAGGTTTAAATATACAGCACAGGCAATCAGATCCTCAGTTAGAAACAGGGACTCTCACAAACTGAAGCTATTGGCTGAAATGGAAGTCATGGTGTAAAAAGATGGTAAAGAGCTGCCATATTGGTCAGATACAAACAAAACTTAAGAGCAGAAACTTTAAATGAGGGACACTGTTGACTGAGAGAAGAAAAAGGCCTATCTTAGTTTAGGAAAAGCAGAGGCTTGCCCCAAGAGAATGTGCAGCTGACAGCATAAACTCAGATCTCACTTGGATCTTCAGAGAGCCCTGAGCATGGTCTCAGCCTTCCTCCCTGGCCTGTATGTGCACACCTCATACACACTCAGCCTCCCTGGAACTACCCTCCTCTGCTTTCTGGTCCTGTAATCAAATGAATCTGAACAGCATCTTCCTTAAAACCACCATGGCCAATTTCAGATCCTTGCAGAGACTCTTTCCAGATGCTTCTCTGTTTGCTGTTACTGCTGTTTCTCTTTCATTGCCAAGAAGAGGGTCACAGCAGAAGACGCCTCTCTTCCTGCCACAGTAAACTTGTTCTGTCCACTTGGCCTTCAAGCACGTTCTGGTGGTCTCTAGACACTAAAGGGCAAAACCCCTTCCTCATCGCCCTCCCTGGCCACCCTCTGCCCCAAATTCTTGGCAAGACTGTTTTGCACGCTGTGCTCCTTTTCCTCCCTTCCTGCGCAATCCCTAAGGTCCTCCCATCTTCCTACCCCTCGAGAATGACACTGGCCCTGACCCCAAGGCCCACCAAGCAGCCAGATCCAGTGAACTTTTCCGGTCCTTAACCTCCAGGACATCTCTGTAACTTCTAACACTGTCTGCTGCACATTCTGGAACTCAGCTCCTCGCCTGTCAAGACCAGAACTCACTGCTTTTCTTTCCCTCCTTAGCCCATTAGACTCTATTTCCCTCCCCTCCACTGGCCCCACACCCACTTGCTAAAGCTGCACACTCCCAAGGGAGGCTTCTGGGTTTCTTATTCTTTTGGATTTTTTATCCTTCCCACACTATCTCCAAAAATCCACCTGTCAGAGGCTCTGGACAGTGAATTTGAGGTCAGTAGGGACATATTTTTGCATATGTGTTTGTAGCCTTTTGTGAAGTGTCTGTGTGCACTTGGTTTTCACTGTTTAGTCAACAGGGTCACCTGGGACTTGTCTGTCGCTGCCTTTGTCTGGCTGGCAGGAGTTGGCCAGTGAGTACCCTGTGCAGATGCAGAGGGGAAGGGCTGCAGAAATGCTCAGCGCCCGTAGTACAGTGGTTATGGAGCCAGCCACATACACCAAGGGTGGCTGGTTCAAACCCAGCCCAGGCCAGCTAAACAACAACAACAATGTAACAAAAAATAGCCAGGCATTGTGGTGGGCACCTGTAGTCCCAGCTACTTGGGAGTCTGAGGCAAGAGAATCGCATAAGCCGAAGAGTTTGAGGTGGCTGCGAGCTGTGACACTATAGCACTCTACCGAGGGCAACATAATGAGACTCTGTCTCAAAAGAAGAAAAGAAAGAAAGGAAGAAAGAAAAAAAAAAAACAGAAATGCAGGGCATGGGTGACTGGTTAACTGTTTACCTCCGTCTCACGCAGGACAGCAGAGATGGGGGCCCAGCAGCCGCCCACCTTCATGTTCCTGACCCAGCACAGTGAGACCCTCTCTGACCTAGCCACCAGCCGAGGAAGCCAGAAGGCTAATCAAGCTCCACCAGGGTACTGCATGGCAGCCACGGCTGGGCTATTGCTCCTGCTGACAGTGCTGCTTATCCCTAGGATTCTGTTGAAAAACAAGCACTTAGAGAAACTTGGAGGAATCAAATGCTTCTACATCGTCTTCCTTTAAAGACTGACAAGTTTTGTTCTGGCGGGCAGCTAATGTATCTGCGGATTGAATTGTTTTATTTGAGACAGAGTCTCACTCTGTCACCCTGAGTAGAGTGCCATGGTGTCATCATAGCTCACAGCAACTCAAACTCTTGGGTTCAAGAGATCCTCTTGCCTCAGACTCCTGAGTAGCCAGGACTATGGGCACCTGCCATAATGCCCAGCTAGTTTTTCTATTTTTAGTAGAGACGAGGTCTTGCGCTTGCTCAGGCTGGTCTCCAACTCCTGAGCTCAAGCCATCCACCTGTTTTAGCCTTCTGGACTATTAGGATTACAGGTGTGAGCCACCACGCCTAGCTGGATTGGCTTTTTTTGAGTCAGACCTAGAGTTGCCTTTATTTTAGGCAAGTCGAGTCCTAATCTCGAGGTGTGGGCTTTCTGGTACTCCGCTCAAAGCCCTTGGTGTTCAGTGAGGGCTTTTCACTCTAGTTGTTCACAAGGCAAGCCTCTCCCCACTCTGTGTGAGGTCCAGTTTTAGTCTCCAGCTCCCTGGTAACCTTTCCTTGGTAGTTTGTTCTGGGACCAGCCTGTGGTGTCTCACCAGGCTCACGCACAGCTTAGTTTGCAGCCAAGACCCAAGAGGAACCCTCTGGCATGGAATGCTCCTCTGCATGGTTTCTCCCTCTGAAGTGTTCTACCTCTGCCTTCCCAGACTCCAGTATCCGTGTCTCCAGCTCGGCAGGACCTCTGCATTGTGTTTGGACTTCCCCTCCCTGCATTGGAGCCCAGCCAAGGACTCTGGCAGAAACTCTGGATAAATCCAAGGCTCACCTGTTTGTTTCCTTTTACTCTGAGTGAACAGCCCTGTGCTGCCCACTGTCTCACACCTGAAGCCAGTGATTTAATCTCTTACCCAGTTTTCTAGCTAGCCAGTATGAGTTGCACTGTCATGGGTGGAAACAGAAGAGCCATTCATCTCTTTTTCTTTAGAACAGGTGTGAGCTGACTTTTCCTTAAAGAGCCAGATAGTAAATATTTCAGGTTTGCAGGCAACACTATTTCTGTTGCAACCATTCAACTATATCATAGTAGCACATAGACAATATCTAAGCAAATAAGCATGGTTAAGTTCAAATGAAACTTTATTGACAAACATGGGCAACTCAAGTGGCTAGCAAGTTCATGCTGGCTGTTGGCAGAAGGCCTCAGTTCCATTCCATGTAGATCCCCACATGGCTGCTTGGGTATTTTCATAATGGGATGCTTGGCTTCCCTCAGAGCAAAAGATTAAGACAGAACATGGGGGAAGCTGCAGTGCTTTTTAGAATTGGTCTTGAAGTCACAGTCCATCCCTTCTGCCATTTTCTATCTGTTAGACCTACAGGCCATGGTTCACCAATCTTTGATCTAGAGAAATATTCCTGCCCTTCCTTCCCCCTATGACACTGACTTTTTCAAGACTCCAGACATCTTATGGAATGGCCCAAATTCTAGATTCATCTTATTATTTTCTCAAGATATCACATAATGTATTCCTTTATCCCTATTTTCTATAAATTGGTTTTTAAGTCAAGAGGCTTCATGAGAATTAGGTTAAATACTTTGGGGCAAGAATAACATCTTAAGTGATGTTGATATTAACTTTTGAAAAAGCATCCAGAAAGTTAGTTCACCTGGGCTTTGATCAGTCACAGATTAATTCATTCACTCACCCACCATTCATCCACGGAGGGCTTATGATGCACTCACCTCTGCCAGGCACGGTGCTGTGTGCTGTAAGGAATATAGTGGCGTGTATTCCTCAGTGGGGTGGGGATGGGATTGTGGGTGACACAAAAGCACAGTGTTAGAAAAGTCAATGTCTTGCTCTGTCTTTTGAGGCTAAGGGACGGGGATAGACCTTTATAAGTATCTGTAATACTTATAAAATGTACTTATAAAAATGTAGATTCACTGACCCCTCACTTTCACTGAAATAGAATCTCTTGTTGAAGCCCAGAAATCTGCATTGTAACCAGTTTCACTATGATAACAGATCAAGAGACACTGAAAGCAGATGTGATAAAAGTCAATTCCTAAGGTGAAAGCCATCTCTCTGGGAAGGGGCTGCACCCCCCTCTGTCTACCATGTAGATATGCCTCATAGGCCAGGGACAGGCAGCACTTCAGCTATAAGAGAAAAAAGCACCGAGGGCTCAGGGACAGTGGTGGTTTTTAAACATATCCACAAATCCTTCATGACACCTCCCTTCAAAGGGTGAAGGCTTTCCCTTTGAATGTGGGTAGGCCTAGAGACTCACTTCTAACAAATAGAACACAGCAGAAGTGGTGAACTATGCCCTCAAGACTGACCCTAAAGAGCACGGTGGCTTCCCCCTTGCTTTATCCTAAATCTCCTGCTCTGAGGGAACCCAGGCATCATGTTGTGATGATGGGAGTCCACATGGGAAGGGACTAAAACCTTCTGCCAACAGCCAGCATGAATGTGCCAGCTGTTTGACTGTCAGTCCAGTCTGGCTGCTAATAGCAGAGAAACTGAGTGGCTTATAAAGAACACAAATTTATTTCTCATGGTTCTGAAGGCTGGGCAGTCCGAGAACAAGGCACTGGAAGATTCAGTGTCTGGTGAGGACCCACTTCTTCACGGATAGCCATCTTTTCACCCTCAATAGTGGCCAGGGTGAAGGAGTTCTTTGGGGTCTCTTTTATAAAGGCACTTGTCAACCCTGAAGGCTCTACCCTCATGACCTCATCACCTCCCAAGGACCCCACTTCTAAATATCAGCACTGGGTTTCAACATATGAATGTAGGGGTGACTCAAACATTCATTTGATAACAGTGACTATTTTGAAAGTGGATTTTCCAGCCCTAGTCGTGCCTTCTCAGAACTGCAGCCCTGCCACCATCTTGATCCAATCTCATGAGAGGACCCTCCGCCTAGCTAAGCCATTCCTGAGTTCCTGATTCACAGAAACATGTCAGATAATACACGCTTATTATTCTTCCAAGCCCTTCATTTGGGGATAGTTTATTCTGCAGCAATAGATAACAGATGCAAGGACTTTGCACGTAGTTTTAGGGTTACTGCTGGGACTGCTTCTGCCACTCCGTTAGGGACAGCCAGCTCAAAAACAACGTGACGCAGAGCTCTGCATGCTTTCCTGTCTCACACATGTGTCTCCTCAACTGGCTGCTGACCTCATAGTGGAATTCCTGAACAAAAACCTACACCAGGCCTCCAAAGAGTCAGGATTTGGGACATCCACCCCCTGGGGAAACTCCGTTTGCCGTTGCTCCTTCTTACCCCCAGGCTGTTGTTTTCAGACTTCTGTCTGAATGTAAGGCAGATGTGCAGCCCCACTTCTGGCTGGGAGTGGCTTTTCTTACTGTAGAGCTTACAGTACATTTCACCATCAAAATGCAACTTAGTTTCATTAACACCATTGTTTAACAAAACCAGCTGACTGTGGCCAAGATTTTGAAAAATAATAGCATGATGGTTTAATGCCAAAGTACTTCAATTGACTCAATAGGACCTATGAGGAAAGATTAAAATTTTAAGGGATCAGTCAGGCATGGTGGCTTACGCCTGGCCCCTATAATTCTAACACGCTGGGAGGCCAAGGTGATGGATTGCTCAGGTGTTTGAGAACAGCCTGAGCAAGAATGAGACCCTGTCTCAACTAAAAGTAAAAAAATTAGCCAGGTGTTGTGGTCACAGCTATTCTGGAGGCTGAGGCAAGAGGATCACTTGAGCCCAAGAATCTGAGGTTACTGTGGGCTATGACACCACGGCACTCTACCCGGGGTGACAGAATGAGACTGTTTCAAAAAAATTGCTTAAGGGATCATCAATAGTTGTTTAGATGGAGTTTAGGGGTGAGGGAGCAAAGTACAATACTGAGATATTTCCTTATTGGTTTGATTTTATATCTCTCTGATACATAAGTGAAAAAAGACTTTAATTGCATCAAAAAAATATCTGGGTTAAGTCTTTTATAGAATTAGACTACAGGCAGAGCCTGTGGCTCAAGGAGTAGGGTGCTGGCCCCATATACCAGAGGTGGTGGGTTCAAACCCTGGCCCTGGCCAAAAACTGCAAAGAAAAAGAAAAAAAAGAAATAAAGAAATAAAAATTAGACTATAATCTGGTAAATAAAAGGTGAGTTGTTACATGTTTTTGTCCAAGGTTCCCAGCTCATAACTCCCATGGCCCTGATGTAGTTATGATGTTGTGTGTTTTAGGCCTTAGAAGTTGGCCATAGGAAACAGACTCGCTCTGAGCTTCTCCTTCTCTCCTTTCAACTTCTCCAAGGCAGGACTCTAATCTTCTCTCATCCTTCTGGCTGTGGGGATACTGCCCCATACCCTGGAGGAAGGAATGCTGATGTAATGAAAACTTCCAGGAAACCCAAGAGGATTGAGTTCAGGGAGCTTCCCAAATAGCTAGACACATGGAAATCTGCAGGGTGACTCAGCTGGGAAGGGCATGAAAGATCTGTGCCCTTCCCACACACCTCACCCTGTGCATATTTTCATCTATATCCTTTGTCATGTCCTCTAAAATAAACCAACAGTCTCAGCACCTGTAGCCCAAGCAGCTAAGGCTCCAGCCACATATACCAGAGCTGGTGGGTTTAAATCCAGCCCAGGCCTGCCAAACAACAATGACAACTGCAATCAAAAAATAGTCGGGCATTGTGGCAGGTGCCTATAGTCCCAGCTACTTGGGAGGCTGAGGCAAGAGAATCTCTTACGCCCAGGATTTGGAGGTTGCTGGGAGCTGTGATACCATAGCACTCTACCCGGGGTGACAGCCTGAGACTCTGTCTCAAAAAATAATAATAATAATAAAATAATAAAAAATAAACCAACAAATGAAAGACTTCCCTTGAGTTCTGTGAGCTGCTCCAGCAAATTAATCAAACCCAAAGATGAGGTTGTAGGAACCACAACATGAAGCTGATTGGTCAGAAGTTCCAGAGGCCCAGACTTGTAAGTGGTGTGTGAAGTAGAGGCAGTTTTGGGGTCTGAGCCCTCAAAGTGTGGGTTTGACACTATCTCCTGGTAGATATTGAATTCTCAGAATTGAATTGAAGGACACTCAGTTGGTGTCTGCTGAAGAATTGGTTGCTTGCTTGGTGGTGGGAAAACCCTCCCACGTTTGGTCCCAGAAGTCTTTGTGTTGATGATTGTTGTGGTTTGAGAGCAGAGGTAGCCGCTAAGTTAATGTACTATAAGTCCTTTTTTTTTTTTTGCAGTTTTTGGCTGGAGCTGGGTTTGAACCCACCACTTCCAGCATATGGGGCTGGCACCCTACTCCTTTGAGCCACAGGTGCCACCCTTATTGTAAGTCCTTTAGTCATCTCACTCATGTTCACAGCATCTTAATCTCAAGAAACCACCTTCTCTGCTCAGTTCATCCATAAGTTACAACTTCTCATCCATTCAAGAGATGGATGCATCCATGAGATTGCAACGATTCAGTGCCATATGCAGGCTCCACTCCTAATTGCTATTTCTCTTGCTATTTCTACCACATCTGCAGTGACTTCCTCACTTGAATTTTTGAACCCCTCAAAGTCATCCATGGATGACTTGGAATTAACTTCTTTCAAGCTACTGTTAATGACGATATTTTGACCACATCCCATGAGTCACAGATGTTTTTAATGGGATCTAGAATAGTGAATCCTTTCCAGAAGCTTTTCAGTTTACTTTTCCAAGATCCACCAGAAGAATTACTATTTATGACAGTTATGGCCTTATGAACCATAAGGTCATATCTTTTTTTTTTTTTGAGACAGAGTCTCACTCTTTTGCTCTCAGTAGGGGTAGAGTGCTATGGCATCATAGCTCACAGAAACCTCAAACTCTTGGGCTTGAGCAATCCTCTTGCCTCAGCCTCTGAGTAGCTGGGACTCCAGGTGTACAACACTACACCAGGCTAGTTTTTCTATTTTAAGTAGAGATAGGCTCTTGGTCCTGCTCAGGCTGGTGTTGAACTGCTGAACTCAAGTAATCTGCCCACCTCAGCCTCCCTGAAATATATTTCTTGAATAACAAGAGTTGAAAGTTGGCATTACTCCTTGATCCGTGGGCTGCAGAATGGATGTTATGTTTAGCAGGCATGATAACAACATCAATCTCCTTATTTAGCTCCATCAGAGTGCTTGGGTGTCTAGGTGCATTGTCAGTGAATAGTAATATAATATTTTGAAAGGAATCCTTCTTCTGAGCAGTAGGTCTCAATGCAGGCTTAAGATACTCAGCACTCAGGGCTGTGCCTGTGGCTCACTTGGTAGGGCGCCAGCCCCATATACCAAGGGTGGCAGGTTCAAACCTAGCCCCAGCCAAACTGCAACAAAAAAATAGCCAGGCGTTGTGGTAGGCACCTGTGGTCCCAGCTACTCGGGAGGCTAAGTCAAGAGAATCGCCTAAGCCCAAGAGCTGGAGGTTGCTGTAAGCTGTGACGCCATGGCACTCTACCAAGGACGATGAAGTGAGACTCTGTATCAGTCCCGCAGAGTCAGAACTTGCTCCACGGTCTGCCTGACTCGTGGATGCAAAGGATAGGCTGACCATCTTTTTAGAGGCTAATGCAGCTAATGACTTTAAGTTGAAACCAATGATAATTTTCCATTCCAAAACTGTCAGGACCCTTAAGAACAATGCTAAATCTACTCTGCCTGTGTTCTGAAAATGGAACAACAATGCCTGAATGATAGTACATGTGTTTAGACCATGGATTGCTGAGTATCTTTGTTGTTTTTTTTTTTTTTTAGAGTCTCACTCTATCGCCCTCAGTAGAGTGCTGTAACGTCATAGTTCACAGCAACCTCCCCGAGCCTTTCCATCCTGCTGGGTCCCAGCCCCTCTGTCCAGTCTTCCCAGGACGAGGCAGTCCTCCTTCTTTGTAAGGTGCCCCGAATAAATAAGCCATGTGGTCCACCTGGTACCCATAGGCAGGTTCTACTGGCTAGTTCAGAAGCCTTGAAATAAATGTCCTGTGAGCGGTCTGGCACAGGACAGAGTCATGGCTCACCCACCCTGCCCAACTTCTGGCCCCTCCAGGTGCCAAGCAGCCTTGGGAGACCACACAGCTATTAAATGACTGCCCACTCTCCTGCCCCTTGGGAGGGAGGGAATGAAGTCACTCTACACTCCAGAGCTTGCCGCACCCCAGCCCACACCTCAGTGGGTGAGCTCATTGGTCAGGGGAAAATGCATTCTTAGTCAGTCACAAGCTACCCCAGCAGGAATCTCTCCTACAAAGCATTCCTTATTAGGAAAAGCCCTCAGTCCACTCTGTTCCTCTAGAGATACTTGGGCTGGTGGCAGCATGCATGATACTCCAGGAATCCCAGGTATGCGAGATCCCAGGAGGGCTGGTGGCCTGAGCCCCAGGAAGCCAGAGATCATGCCTGGTTCCCCTCCAGTGGTCAGGGCACTCTCCTCCCCTCAGGCCCACCACCCCCGCAGGGAGCTTCCTGGCCTGTCTAGCCTTTGCAGAAGCTCCCACATCAGCTCAAGGAAATTCACCCATCCTGATTCATCAGGGACAAAGAGGTCCTGAGAAGAAGAGCCCTGCTGGGGTGACTGTCACACTACTCCCACATGCACAATTTCCAGCAGTTTCCATTTTGACCCAGCTCTCCTTTTCCTCCATCTCTAGCTCTTTGACAAACATCATGGCTGCTCCCACTGGGGACCGTCTTGGCCTCTTGACAACACAAAGAAGCAAAGATAAAACCACACCTTAATAAACGGTCCAAGATGGCCCATGTGGATATAGAGGGGTATTGAGGGGTATTGAGCATGTGAGAAAGGAGCACGTGAGCCCCCCTTGGGGCTCTCTTGGAAATCACTGCAGAACTGCCTGGGTGGCCCTCTGTCAGCCGGCTATGAACCCCACCCTGCCCTGTGAGGACTCATAGCACTGGCTGGAACAAGTAAACAGGACTCTCCAGAGGCAGAGAAGTCATGGGGAGGTCACAACCCACAAGGTGTGGCCTTCGCAGTTTCTCTATGGTGACCATAGGCTGCATTTCCCAGACTGCACGATAATAGCTATCACCTCCCTGGAGATTTAGATTCATAACTTAACATTTCAATTCATAACATTTTCAACAGTTCTCCCAGGTGGTTCTGATCTTCTGAGGAGGTTTAGGGAGGAAGTGTAGGCGACACTGAAGGAGCTGCCTCCACTGGGCAGGAGCCTCACAGATCCTGGCAGACCCAGCCAAACTCTGAGGTCTAGTTCCTAGTTCCTTCCTTCCAACCGACTCCTTTCCTAAGACAATCTGGAGTGAGACCTGTCAGGAGAGACCCACTGCCCACATGGCCTCAGTCCTCTGCACAGCACCCCCATCAGAAGGCCAAAGTCACTCCCTCCTGTCTGAGGGGGACCAGAACTCCTTCTGCTCCTCCTCACCCCACTCCAAACTCTCAGGTAGAAATTGATGACTATGTCCTTGCCTTCCCCTCTGATCACTGGCTTCCTTTGGCCTGCCCCATTCCTCCTTAGCTTACATGCTGATGGAGAGATACCAAAGGGAGCTTACCCTGTCCAAAACTGCTTTAACTTCAGTAGAGTCTGGTTAGTTGGGTTAGTCCACTTAACTGGACAAAGTTATTCACAAGGGTTTTTCACTGCATCCAGAGACACCATGGTGACATTTCCCACCATAGGTGGGTCATTCCACCTGAATCTCCAGACCTCATCACTATTTTATTTATGGGGAGTCATCAGATCTCTTGAAATGATAGTAAGAAAGTCTGGAGTAAGATTTTATGTGCCGATGATAATGTTTGGTGTTCAAAAACAAGTAACACACATAAAAAGATACCCGATGCAAATCAAAACCTCAATAAAATATTATTCATATCAACTAGAAGAGCCATAACTTTTTAAAAAATGGAATAGAAATGTTAGTGAGGATGTGGAAAAACTGGAACTCTTATACGTTGTTGGTTGGAATGTAAAATGCTGCGCCACCGTAGAAAACCTAAGGTTGGCTCGGCACCTGTGGCTCAAGTGGCTCAGGCGCCAGCCACATACACCTAAGGTGGCAGGTTCGAATGCAGCCCGGGCCCACCAAACAACAATGATGGCTGCAACCAAAAAATAGCAGGGCGTTGTGGTGGGTGCCTGTGGTCCTAGCTACTTGGGAGGCGGAGGCAGGAGACTTGCTTGAGCCCAGGAGTTGGAGGTTGCTGCGAGCTGTGATGTCACAGCACTCTACCCAGGGGGACGGCTTGAGGCTCTGTCTCAAAAAAAAAAGAAAAGAAAAGAAAAGAAAACCTAAGGTTAACATATGATCCAGCAATTCCATTGCTAGAACTGAAAATAGATACTCCAAAAATTCTTGCATGTGACTATTCATATCTACACTACTCACAACAGCCAAAAGGTGGGCACAACCCAATGTCCATCAAAGAATGAATGGATAAACAAATCGTGATATGGGCTCGGCGTCTGCAGCTCAAGTGGCTAGAGTGCCAATCACATATACCAGAGCTGGCAGGTTTGAATCCAGCCTGGGCCTGCCAAACAATGATAACTACAATAAAAAAAAAAGCCAGGCATTGTGGCGGGCGCCTGTAGTCCCAGCTACTTGGGAGGCTGAGGCAAGAGAATCGTTTAAGCCCAAGAGTTTGAGGTTGCTGTGAGCTGTGATGCCACAGGACTCTACCCAGGGTGACAGCTTGAGACTCTATCTCAAACAAAAACAAAAACAACAAATCATGTTATGTACAGACAATGGAGTATTACTTAAAAAGGAATACTCCTTTATTAAAAAAAGGAATAAAGAGCTGGTATATGATGCAACATGCATAAACCTTGAAAACATGTTAAGACACAAAAGGTCTTACGTTCTTCGTGTTCACATGGATGGAGCTGGAAAATGTTCTTCTTAGCAAAGTATCACAAGAATGGAAGAAAAAGTATCCAATGTACACACTCCTATCATGAAATTAATTTATACCTTTTATATGAAAGCTATAACCTAATAACAGCCTAAGAATACAGGGAGGGGGGAATGGGTGGAGGGAGGGGGATTGGAGGGATCACTTCTGTGGTTTATCTTACAAGGGTACAAGTGAATCTTTCTAAGAGTAGCATATGAATGTTTTAACACAATAACTAAGAAAATGACATGAAGGCTATTTTAACCAGTTTGATGGAAGTGTTTCGGATTGTGTGTGAAAACACCACACTGTACCCCAGAAGTACATTAATGTACATAGTTACCATTCAGTAAAAAAGAAAAAAAAATTATACAAACTTAAAAAAAAAAAAAGACACAAAAGGTCACACACTGCACGATCCCACTTGTGTGAAATACTCAGTATAGGTAAAAGCCACAGCAACAGAAACTCGGATTGGTGGTTTCCAGGGGCCGGGGGGCCGGGGGAGGAGGTGGAGGCAGAGAAGGATGGGGAGTGACTGCTGAGTAAGCATGGGGTTTCCTTTTAGGGTGATGGATATGTTTTAGAATTAGGTAGAGATAGTGATTCGCACAACATTGTGATGTGTTAAATGCTTAAATGCCACTGATTTGCTCACTCTAAAACAGTGGTTCTCAACTTGTGGGTCGCGACTCCTTTGGTCTGTATTAAAGGTTAGTGGCATTAGGAAGGTTGAGAACCAGTGCTCTAAAATGTCTGTTTTACTGGCTCAGTGCCTGTGACTCAATCGGCTAAGGTGCCAGCCACGTACACCTAAGGTGGCGGGTTCAAATCCCCAGCCCGGGCCTGCCAAACAACAATGATGGCTGCAACCAAAAAATGGCCGGGCGTTGTGGTGGGCGCCTGTGGTCCCAGCTACTTGCGAGGCAGAGGCAGGAGACTCGCTTGAGCCCAGGAGTTGGAGGTTGCTATGAGCTGTGATGCCATGGCACTCTACCCAGGGGGATAGCTTGAGGCTCCGTCTCAAAAAAAAAAAAAA
>CAUYQV010044672.1:0-30202 GCA_963574575.1 Galagoides demidoff | reverse complement strand
ATGGCTGCAACCAAAAAATGGCCGGGCGTTGTGGCAGGCGCCTGTAGTCCCAGCTACTTGGGAGGCGGAGGCAGGAGACTCGCTTGAGCCCAGGAGTTGGAGGTTGCTATGAGCTGTGATGCCATGGCACTCTACCCAGGGTGACAGCTTGAGTCTCCGTCTCAAAAAAAAAAAAAAAAAATAGCCCCCTTTTTTCAGGACAAATTATACCTGCCATGCTTTCCTAACATTGCATAATAAACTCACAATGAGCAAATGGTTTTGAACTTTTTTTTGGTATTAAATATGCTACTGCATAACATTTTCACAAGGGAATCTATCAGAGTTATAACTTTTAAAAACAAATTGGTTGAGATGACAATTTTTTCAGTTCCACTAGTTTGTCTTTACAACACAATCCTCCAAATGCATAGAATTTGGCAGCACATTTTTGCATATAATACCTTTTCAAATTATAGTCTTTGAAAACTTACACCAATTCCCTACAAGTTAACTAGAGTGCCTTATTATTTGCCTCAACAAAAAAGTACTCTTTTTTTCTTCATTTGAGACAGAGTCTCACTTTGTCACTCTCAGTAGAGTGCTGCATTATCATAGTTAACAGCAACCTCAAATTCTTGGGCTCAAGGGATTCTCTTGCCTCCTATGTAGCTGGGACTACAGGAACCCACCACAACTCCCAGCTATTTTTAGAGACAGGGTCACTCTTGCTCATGCTGATATCCAACTCCTGAACCCAAGAGATCCAACCACCTTAGAGTGCTAGGATTACAGGCATAAGCCACCTCTCCCAGTCCATCTGTACACTTTTTATTGAATAATCTTCTTCCTTCATCTGCAATTTTTCTTTCTTGGGGTTCTATTTTCTTTTGAGACATTGAAGAAGCCAGCCTGGGATTTAAATAACAACAATGATAACAATAATAATAATAATAATAATAATAATAATAATAGAGAAGGGACTGATATTTACTTTTGTTATAAAAATTGATTTACAGGTGGGGGGTGCCTGTTGTTCGATGAGTAGGGCCCCAGCCCCATATGCCATGGGTGGCGGGTTCAAAGCCGACCCCAACCTAACTGCAACCAAAAATAGCTGGATGTTGTAGCAGGCACCTGTAGTCCCAGCTACTCAGGAGGCTGAGGCAAGAGAATCACCTAAGCCCAGGAATTGGAGGTTACTGTGAGCTGTGACATCACAGCACTCTACCAAGGGCAATAAAGTGAGACTCTGTCTCTACCAAAAAAAAAAAAGAAAGAAAAAGAAAAAATCGGTTTATAGGAAAACAGAAAGCAAATTTTGGGCCCTTCCACCTCTCAGCTGCCCATGCAGGACTCGGAACAAGGACAATTGCAAAGCACCACAGGTGATGTGTGAGGCACTGCAGAGGTGTGGAAGTGCCCTTCAGAATGCTTATGAAGTGAAATAAGAATGCTTACCTGACTTCTAAATAGCATTACATGTCTAACGTTGCAATGATAGATTGAAATAGTATCGATAATCCTTGCCTTGCCAAGTTACCACAAGTGACTCACAGTCCCAACACACTGTGAATTTGCTTCCTAGTGGCCTGGTGGTACAAGAAACTGATGGAAAGTTATTAAGAACATTATCATAACATAATGACAGTTATAGATGATTAATAGAGAAATAATAGACAAAGCTGGAGAGATAGTTTTAAGAGCAGTGGGGGTTCAGGAAGTGGCACACCCTTCTTTGTGAGGCTTCCAGTATGCTGCCTCGGATATCAAGCTAGCTCTGCATTTATCTCATCCATCAGGGTTGCAATCATAAATCCCATGAAGGCAAGGCAGACAATCCTGTCATGGTTCTTGCTGCGCTCGCATTTCTACTAACTAGACTAACTTTCATTTGCTACTTTTTTCTATTTTAAGGTACTATGGTTTTAATATGGATAATGTAGCCAATTAGAGGCTAACTACAGGACCAAATCCTAGCTCAACCACAGTTGCACATCACAGATGTGATGTTTAAGTACTCTGACAGCCTTGTGTCCAGATAGACTCCTCTGGCCCAATTAAAGTGATAGAAGTAAAGAGGCATTTCTTCCCCTTATCTGGTGTGGAGCAGTCCTCCTGTGTTGGACAAAGTCCAAAGATTTCACATTCTTAATTCCCAAAAAGCACTCTCCTGGAGTACACATCCCCCGACCTGGCAGAAAATGGCCTCAAGGCCTCCAGCCTCCAGCAGCTGGTGGGAGGGAAGATATTCAACAGACCAGGCTTCAGAATATTAAAGTGACAGAGTCTTGTGCTTTGTGCTCAAAGCCAGGAAATGGTGTCCAAATCAATCCTCTATTACTGTCTCCCTTTTTTCCATACTCTGTTCCCTATCCCTAATAATATCTCTCATCTACTAACAATTAATAATTGAATATAATTTTGGTTTCAAACTTATAAAATCATTATTACTAGTAATGCAAGCACATCAACTATGACTCTTCCCTGACGTATTCCCACATGCACCTTCACACAAGCACATGTAACAACTCACAGTGTCAATTTGTTCATTTGCTCTAGGAACATAACACACGGGAAGCCTCATACCACCATAAAACCATAGCACATGCACCAATAGCAAGAGCGTACATGTTTATTTGATGTGACATTGTGATACAACACTGTGGTCTACAGAGTTCATGCTCGAGAACTATACAGTTGAGTTCCAGCAAAAAAATCACAAAAAGCCTCATAATAGTATAAGTAAGTTCACAATTTTGTGTTGGGCTGCATTCATAGTCATCCTAGGCCGCAGGTGGCCTGCAGGTCACTGGTCAGACAGTCCTGTTACATGATAGGAGGGACTCTGAAAATATAGTTAAGATTATGAAATTTAAGAAAGGTTGATTATCCTAATAGGTTATTAAGCATGAGACATCTGATTTCCTTAAGTACTAAGTTTGAGAGTTGATATCTCTGACATTTCACACTGATGCTTCTTGTTTTATTTTTATTGTGAAGGTGCATCCTCATTCTTGCAAATGCATGTTTGGGCCTATGATTATCTATCAGAAATTTTTGAGGCAATTTTTGTGAAACCATGGATAAGTCAAAAATCAGTGTCATTTTCCAACATAAGTTCTGTCTTGAAACGAATGCAGCAAAGACAACTCAAAATATGTATCAACAAAGTTTCTGGGCAGGGTGTGGCTCATAAATACACAGGAGGGTGATGGTGCAAGAAGTTCCATTCTGATGATTTCAGTGTTGAAAATGAGCTACAAGGGTGCCCCAAACCAAGGTGGATAATAATGAGAGCTGAAATAGAGAGTAGAAGTAAATCCAGCTCGAGCTCAACCTACAGGGGAATTAGTGACAAGGTTTGATGTTACTTTTCCAACACTATTGGACCGTCTGAAACAAATTTGCCAAGTAAAGGAGCTGCATAGCTGGGACCCACTTGAGATTAAAGAAGCATCAGAAGAGAAATTGTCTTGAAGCTTGCCTGTCTTTGCTGTCACAACATAAAGATGGACCATTTCTACACCATACTGTTATGCGGGGAGAAGAATAGATTCTTTTCAGCAATCACAAGCACTCAGCACAATGGCTGTATGAAGACAAAGTCCCCAAACACAATCCAAAACTGAATAATCATCAGAAATAGATAATGGTGCGGGTTTATTGTTCCAGAGCTGCTATTATCCAGTACAGCTTCATGAAATCTGGGCAATTACAGCAGATGTCTATGGCAACCAATTGTATGAAATGATAAGGATGCTTGTGATTAAGCAGCTGAGCTTGGTCAGTAGAGCAGGCCAATCCTCTTATAAGATAAGCCTCCATCACCTGTCATATAAACCATGTTCTCAAACTGCAGAAACTGGAGCTATAGTCCCAGCTACACAGGAGGCAATTAGATGACATAAAGTTCCCAAGTCTAGAATTTGCACCAACTAGCCGCAACTTCTTCCAAGCTTTGGAATGCCTCTCACAAGGAAAACTATTCAATTCTAAACAAGCTGAGGAAAATGTTTTCCACAATTTTGTCACCACTTGTTCTCCAGGCTTTTTTGCTACTGGCACAAACAAGCAACCATTAAGATCGCAAAACTATGTTGGTAGTTTGGGCACATATTTTGATGAATTGTACTGCTTTTTGTTTGACTATAAAACTAAACTTGATTTGAAAATGGACATTTCATATTTGATGACCTAATTTATTGAGGCGGACACAATTTAAGGAACCTACCCCTCAGAAGCAGTGAGTAAACAAACTTTATCTGGCTAGTGGCAAAAGGGGAGAAAAAAGTATGGACAAAGAGAAAATCATAGAGATTCCGAAAGTGAGAAGGATTTGGTACGGTGTTGTTGTCTCCAACATGGAGGAGTCCCAATGCAACAATTGGATGGGTCCTTTGGGAGATGACAGCAGCCTTCAATGGACAGCCAGCAAGGAAATGGGAACCGCAGTCCCACAACCACCATGATCTTGGAGTGAACCTTGATTTTGCCTTTGTGAAGCCTGGAGCAAATAAACCCACTAAACCAACTCTGACATACAAAGACTTCTGCCATAGAGAGTGATAAAATGATGAATTAGTGTTATTTTAAAATAGTAAGTTTGTGGTAATTTGTTGTAATAGCAACAGAAATCTAATATATACAGCAAAAGTCTCAAAGTAATACTTGCAATAAAAATGAAGATAAAAGCAAAATGTATGTGAATATTTGATGTATATTTAGCTCTCAGCTTTCCAGCAACCAACACAAATTAAAAGAACAAACAGATCTAGTTATGAAATTAACAGACATTAATATAGAAACAGATATAAATGAGCTACTCCAGTTACACAACTATACCTGTACCTGAGATAAGTGGAGAAGACTCCTTAATAAAGAGAACCATAATGAACATTATTCTCAAGCACATCTATAGAGTAGAATAAGAATGTTCATCACATCATTTTTCATAATTTTCTTAATTGTAGGTCAACTGGACAAATGCCATGGTCTCATAGCCTTCCACTATAGGGAGGATTGCAAAGAAATGTCTTTAAAAGAATGGGTAAAAGCAAATAAAAATTGAATCATTATAGTATTATAATTCTAGTGCATATATTTTTAAATATTAAAAAGAAAACACCAATGCCAGCCACCAGAAATAGAAGTCCCATGTCTGCTTACTGCATCTCAGCATTGGAATTGCCAAGGGATACACAGTGCAGTCAGGCACAGGGTGAGAAAATACTTTTACTTCAATAGAGAAGAGACAGAGCACAGTCAGCTCCAGTAGTATGCATCAGTGACCCGTGACTGGTGGGTCCCACTCTCCTCCATGCAGTAATTGATATGGGGCTTACATGCCCCCTCTGCTCCCAAACTATAAGACAGTCGTTTTCAACCTTCCTAATCCACAGCCCTTTAATACAATTCCTGTGGGTCGTGACCCATAGGTAGAGAACCGCTGCTATAAGGAATCCCCTCATCCCCAGTGGAGTCCGAAAGCTGGGAGAGACAATGACTCAGAACACAGAAGAATTCATCGAGTCTAATGCAAACATTCCCAGTGGATCTGAGAACCTGGCACGGGATGTTTAGACTCTTTATCTTTTGGTAAAGAAATGCTCCAGGACAAACCGGTATGCCCATTTGAGACTTCCATTCCCAATAAATATGCAAAAAGTTCATTATTCAGATAACTAAGTAAAGGGGATCTCAATAAAGCAGGTATTTTGTTATATGACCTGTAAGTCTTCAGTAAGTTAATGTGAAAAATACCTCTTCAACTCTAACTGTGTAAAGTTTAGCAAAAACAATCCCAGGACAACAGTTATAAATTAGATTTCTTTGTAACTGAACATATTGGCCCACTTTATAGGTTAATGGACTATTATGTTGACATACACTTAAATTATTTTAGTATTTTAGGCAATATATAGGTAACTTACTTCACGGTTGGCCAGTGGCACTCCAATTTCATGGTAATAAACTTACATTTATATAATGTAAAGAGAATATTCAACTCTTTGCTCTTTATTATTGACCGGATGAACATACACAAAAGGAACTACATCAAGCCAATCCACATGCAGCATTATTACAGTATAAGCATTTTTTTTTTAAAAAGGTTTCTAGTGTGTTTTCCCCATAATCAGTCCAAAGTATCTTCTTTGTGATTTCCACCCTCAAATTAGTAACTTTGACTTTCAACTTCATAAATTCTGTCATTGTTCCTTACAAATCAGGGAAATACTCCAGTATGCTAGGCATCAATATTAACTTGAATATTCACCCTTTAGTTTAAAATCACTTTTGATGGTAACTGTAGATATGCATTATATCTAACATATATAAGGCATGAATTTATGACCCAGAAAAGTAGTCAATTCCATAATCCCAAGACACTGTAAAAGTTTATTTGAATGTAACATGACCATTGACAGATGTCTAGATGAAACCAGATGCTTATATTTAGTGTTGGGACATAAAATAAATGTAGACTAGAATAAATCATAATAGAGTAATCCAGCTCTCTTTATTAAATCAGAAGTGGGGATAGGCAAAGAGGTTCAAATTCCATTCATGTTATTGGGTACAATACCATCTTGTAATAAAAGACGTTTTCTAGCCTATTGGTTATTCCAAAATTTCTTAGCATTTTAAACACCTGTTAAATCCCCTTATGAGATTGATTGGAGTGAACATGAACACATTATTATTACAGCTACTAATAGTAAAATAAAATGTCCCAGAAGACATTCTTTCATTCATTACTTTCCAGACACAGATCCAGAAGTGATTTGATATGAGGGTCTGGTATAGCAAGCAGTAGAAAAGAAATTGCCACCCAGTAAGACAATGGTAATATTCAGTGGATGGCACCATTGACTGATTTTCATGGGGAAATAACTTAGACAGTTTTATATTTTTATTACATATAAGTAAAAATGATTATGAAGTCTTAGAATTGTCCCTTATATGAGTGCTATTCCAAGAAGAGGTAATCAAGTTCTGGTTTCTGCTGAAAAGACAACACCTTGGTTATGGGGGTATAGCACATCTATCAAAATAGCATTATTAAATGAATCAGTTTAAGGTAAAAATGCCTTACTAATCTTGAAATGCTAGTCTGTATGGTTGAACGCATTGAAATGAATGACTGTGATGAATTAATAACCTAGGGGGGATCCAGGAGTTCATAGAAATTAAATATTAGGAAATTAAGAAAATAGGAAATATCTGATACTCTCATTCTTCCAAATTTAATGCAAGGATCTTATAAATATCAACAGGGATGTATATTCATGAAGAAATTTAATTTTAATTTAGTCACAGTATAGTTTAATTTAAACATTTAAAAACACATGCACTAGAATTATAATACCACATTGATTCAATTTTTATTTGCTTTTACCCATTCTCTTAAAGACATTTCTAAACATGCTTTTCAACTAACTAATATTTTGAAAATTCTAAAATCAGGGTGTTTCTTAGAACTGTCCCCCTTAAACTCTCTGATGCCTTCCTCATGATAAAATTTGATGACCTTTTTCTCAGTATTAAACCTATTAGAGTATTCTCACGGGTTAATCCTTGACATCTTCTTGAAATTCCCTTTGCCTTTTATGATCCCTTCATTCTATTTTAAAAATTGAATATTGCCAAAATTTTTCATTGACTCTTTTTTTTTTTCATCCTCCTTTTTATCCACTAGCCAGGTCCTGTTATAGCTTTCTTTTATTCCTTTCTGTTCTTGGCAAAGTTGATTATTGAAGCCTCGTGACAAGATTTTATTTTTGCGTAATGGCAATCTTGTTAACCAAACCCTTTAAATAAAGCTACTAAAAAAAGTGAGATAAAATAACTTCAAAATATGTTTGAGAGACATCAGTGAATACCAATGTAGCACCAGAACAAGAAATAGGAGAGAACAGAAATCCAGAGAGGCAAGTTCAACAGCCAAGACCACTCTGTACTCATGCCATTTATCAACTGGAAGAAACTAGGTGGCCACAGGCAAAGTCTGGAGTCTTTCAAAGGAGCAACCCTGTTGAAACAACTCTGTAGCTGAACTGGGGCTTTACGGACATATCTTTGGAGTAGGGGATAAAACACATAAACAAGGAAAACATACTCTGAAGCTTGGCTGGGAGTCCCATGGGCAGAAAATCTCATGTCTCAAAGCTGAATTAGAGTTACCTGGATTGTTAGAGATGCCAGCAATTGTAATTTAAGATCCTCTCTGGTGGAAAGTGATGCTTTGCTAGGACACCAAATTATTTCTATAAATTAACCTTTAAATTTAATATCATCACACAATCAAAGATTATCAGTAGGAGAAGAATAAAAACCTCCTTGAGTGAGAACCAAAAGGAATAATAGACAACAGACCAGACTCACAAGTACTTCCAATACAATTTGGAATCACAGTACTTGACATAGGTTATAGGTACATCACTTTAACATTTTGAGGATATATACACTAAACTTTAGTTTTGAAAGCAGAAAATGGCATAATGATACATAAAAGATTTGGGAAAAGGCCTATCAGCATGCTATAGAGCTGAGAAATAAACAAAAATTAAAAATTCAATGGGTTCTTTGGAAGCAAATCAAACATAAGCGGAATGAGCACAAACATAGTAGAATATGAAGAAACAACCCAGAGGGAAAGCCGGGCAGGAGTGGAATTGGGAGGTCAGAAGAGATAGAACTTCAAAAACATACAATAATAGCATGTTTAAATACGTGTAATGAGAGCTTAAGTATGAGAGGACAAACAGAATACCACAGAAGTAGTATCTGAAGAAACTAAAGGTAAATATTTCTCAAATTAATCAAAGACAATAATTCATAATTTCAAGAAACACAAAGAATCCTAAACAAGATAAATAAAAAGAATGTAAAAGTAGATAAATCCTAGGGAAACTGCAGAAGCAAAACTAAAATCTTCAGAGTAGCCAGAGAGAATCTATACCAGTCCCCACCCATTGTGAAAATTTCTATTTCTGGATTCCTTCCCAAGACTTCTTATGCCATTTCTAAAATTGTTTAGAGATTTTGCTTCTAAATATTCCAAATAGATTATGATCAAATATATAAAAAGTGAAAAACAGGACTTTAAATGAAAGTGAACAAAATAAAAACGAGTTTTGAATATAAACGTAGAGTTTATTTGCTAAATGGTTAGCTCTTCAGAGAAGCTTAGTATTCTTAATTTTCATTTACTGGGAAGTGAACTGACAGCCACCATAAACGGAGATGATAGATGTCATAGAGTATTTATATATATTAATGCTCATTATATACATAATGCAATAAGTATATGAACTTAAAAAAATTTCCAAATTAGAAAAATCATTTCTTTTACTTTCTGATCAAGTAGAAACAATTGTGTTTAACAAAATGGTCAAATACATCTTATATTTGGGTTACATAACTGAATTTGTGCTTTTAAAAATGATTAATGTTAAACTGTTCCATGACTTGTATATGTTTTTCCTTGGCAAATTATCTGAAATAACTCTGCTAGGAAATTTGCACTTCAAACTACTCAACCCACTCTGTCCCAGCAATAGCTAGAGAAAGCAGTAGATAGAGACAAAAACAGCTCTTAGAAGATTATCTCATAGAAATTTACATCTGTTTTCATGCTATTTTGAAATCAGAAAGCTCAGAAGTGCAACTGTTTTTGTTTCGTTTACTTATTTGACTTGGCATAAAACCTAACTGGAATTGACAGAAGGCTACTTCTAGTCTTCATTTAGAGGGTAAAGAGTCACACAATTTTCTGTAAAAAACAATATATATATATATTATTATTATATATATATATATAGCTTGTTGGATAAAAAGGAACTGCCACAGACCCTCCAAAGAGTGTTCCATAATATATTGTAAATGCATATTTCTAAAACTCAAAAATATACCGAATTCCAAACATTTCTAGCACTAAAGTTTACAAGTGGGGTATTTTATTGTGCTAAGAAATATTGAGAATCTGCTGGTGGCAAATGTTTGCAAGTACATCCTCACCTTCAAACAAGAACCAGGTATGTCCAAAATTAACAAGTGGTAAGTATGGAGCTCTTAAAGATTTGGGGGATGGGAGGTAGAAGCCAATAGCAAGATAGAAAGAACAGATTCTCATTTCAACAGTTTGCACTGGTGTATAAGACAATTTACTTAAAGTTTTGGATTTAATGATGCATGACAAAAAAATTTCTAAAGATATACATTACTGCCAAGACTAGAGACATCTGCCCAACAAAAATCAACATTCATATTTAATAGAAAAAAGGAAGACAAAGAGAACTGAGACTTTGTTTCAAAGATTTTTACGGAATTTGAACTCTGGGATATTCCAAAAATATGGGTAGATTGGTTATTATTTTCCCTAGTCTAATAAAGTGGCTACTTTTCTGTTCTTTAACCTTCCTATCAGAGCTATTCTTCAGAACCAAAAATCTTGAGTTATGACAACGGTGATTTAGGGGTACAGTCAATAAAATTTTTCATCCTCATGGGTTTTCTGGAGTAAATTATCAAAAATGGAAATAAACTAAGCAAAAGTGAGTAAGCTTTCTGAAAAAGATTCTGATTATTAGAAAAAAATTGCTTCTTTATTAAATAGAAATATATGACTAATGGGAGAAGTGAAATACCAAGCTACATATTATCAGAAAACTTAACAAATCAAAAGCACTGTGTATAAACTTGGACTACAAGGAACTGCCACAGACCCCACAAGTTGGCAGATATATGCCACACCAATTTGGAAGGGGGGATGGGTGGGACAGAAAGGTATAAAGAGAATATAAAGGGACAAATTACCAAGACTGAAAACTTCTTCTTTTGGGATTTATTTTCTGTATCAAGAAAGGAAAGAGTAGGTAATATGTACACAGTCATGAACAGCATAGCGAGTGACTAAAAGATAGAAATTAAGCATAACTAATGTTTAAATAAACAGCTGTTTATTCATAAAATGCTTGAGTAACAAGAATTCTTTTCAACGTCCAATATAAAGAGAAAACAAGAAAATGTGTAAGTACAGATAATCTTTTTCTCATAGATGAAGAGCAAAATAATTTTGTTTACTGAAAAATCTCCATAATACAGATGAATAATTTGACCTAAAAAATGTTCCAATAGTTAGAGACAAGTTAATTCTGACTATTCAAGTTCTTGTTTGCGTCTTTGTGTTGTTTTGTTTTCTTCTAAAAAATTCTTTGATATGAAAGAATTAAAGGAATTCACGTGAGGTAAAAATAAATAGCATAGGAGACATCCCACCAACCTTCCTTTCAAGAGGGATAGGGAAAAATTGGGAGGGGTAATATACTACTACACACAATATAATTGTTACATATGGAGATGGTAGGAGGGCGTGGTCAACATTGTATTGATCTTTTGAGTTTTGTTTTATTTTGCTGATTTTTGTTGTTTTTATGCTCTGTTTTTTTTAAACAGCCATATCTCTAATTTTATGCTACAGAAACTGCTAACATATATAGGTCACTAAGTTACTGCTAGTCTCTGATGACATACAGACACAAAATAATGTGCAGATTGACTGATCATTAGGGGCTCTCTCTTGAGCTGAGAAAAGTCTGTGACTCTTCCCAGAGTGAAGGGGAAGCTGACCTCCAGACTCTGGGATTCAGGGTAGCTTTGCAGCTGGTAGCAAGGAAACAGCACCACGATATTGTACTCAGCGATTACATGATTTGCCAATCATTTTCAAATGGTGATATTCTCAACACAGACATGAAATGCTGCCAAATATGTGTTTCTTTGCTTTAAGATCTTTTAAAACTGCAGACAAGCGCTTCAAAAGTAATTGTTCCGATACTACTGCAGAGTGAGGCAAATTGAAATCTCAAGGTTGCTGCCGACATTTTTATTTTCCAAAGTGTTGTTTTCTTTAATATAGTACTTTGCATTGAAATACAGATACACGTAATTGCTGTGTATATTATCAGGTTACTAAAAAAACCATCATAAAGATACATGTAGTAAAGTAAGACTAGCTCACAGGTGCAATTATCACTCCACAGCATTAGCCCACCCACCTACTCCCAGCTGGCCTCATACCGGCTCTGCCCATTCACTCTCACACAGAAACAATAGTGGCCATGGTAGATGCGCTAGAGCAGAGGCAGAGAATCCTGCCAGTGTCTGGGATTTTTAGACGTTGGTATCAGGCAGCTCTTTCCCTCCATGTCCCTCTCCTCATCCTATAAATTCCAGATTCCAAGGTTCTCTCTCCTACTTGCCCATCATCTACCTGTGGAAGTGCCTGTCTGGGGTTGTTCTGACAATTACAGCAGGATCTTTCTCGGCATGTTCCCTACAGGTTTTTGCTTTGGGATCTTGTTCATTTGTCCTGGAATTGTTTCATCTTTTCTGTTTTGTTCCCTGGCGTTTGACCACACTATGGCTGGAGGCCCTGGGGTGAGGTCTTCATTGCCCATCCCCTCCTGAAGTCTGTCCCATAGTGAATCTTTATAGCAATGATCTTCAAATGTCCTGCACACTGGCGTGTCGTGAGAGAATCCTAGAAATTGTTAAAGATCATCAATTAAATTATTTTTGAAAGAAGTTCAAAGCACAATCAAAGTGCATATCAACATTAAAACCTCTTTAAATTGATATGTGAATATATCATCATTATAATAAATAAAAGTTTTATTGTTATAAAAAATTAACACTGGCTTATTTCTAAAGTGGGTGAGGTGTAGCCTTGAAAAATAAGGTTTTAGGACATGTGCATAGATGGTGGGAGTTGGCAAGGATTTGCCAGTGACTACACATATAAGTGTGTGTATGTGTGTGTGTGTGTGTGTGTGTGTGTCTGTATCAAAATCATCCAAAGTGAACGAAGCCCTGTGACTCAGCAATCCCTCCTTGTGCCTGAAGCAGCAGGAGGTGCAGCTCTTACTGTATGCATTGTATGGTTCTGCGTAGATTTGAAATAGTGAAGTACGTGGACATAATTACCTTGCAGATTCTAGTTTTGATTCCAAGTGTATTTAATTAATATTTGTATTCTTTTTAGAAAGTATGAGTTGTTTATTTACTTATTTTTATTATTTTTGGTTTGGTGATTTAAATTTTTATTACATATCATTCAATTCAAATTGACAAATTTTTAGTAAAGAAACAAAAATTAGAAGATGATGACGGTAGATTGAATACTGCTTCATCTAGTGCATTGCCAACTAAATAAAAACAATCAGTCATCAATATAATGACGATTATTTATCATTCAATTTCATACATAGTAAAGGAAATCTACCACATGTCATGTGCATAATTTGTGGAGAAACATTAGCAAATGAAGGTACACTCCCTGGAAAATTAGAGACATTTATAATCCAGACATTCCCACCTGTTCAAAAAGCTGGCGGAATATTTCAAACCACCTGCACTCAGTAATAACTAAATAAACAAAAATATGGACCAAATATCCAACAGTATCATATAAAGCCCAAGAAGTGAGTTATGTAACTGTAGAAATCTTAGCTAGAAAAATGAAATCTCACACCATAGCAGAATCTGCTATTTTACTAGCCCACCATGTAATTGTAAAAATAATGTTCGGAGAAGAACATAAAAAAAAAATTTTAAAAATTTGCTTTCAGATAATACAATTTCTTAGTGGGTTAAGGATTTATCCGAAAGTAGGGAATTTCAAGTAGTATTCACCTCAAAGAAGTAAACATGTTTGCAACTCAGTGGATGAATCTACCCATAGCAGTGGCAAACCCCTACTTTTAGTGTTCAGTACATTTGTCTGTAAAGAAGAAATCATAGAATAGTTTTTATTTTGTTGACTACTTTAGACAACAACAAATGGCCAAGGTATTTTCAATTTGATCAATAATTACTTTAATTCTAATAACTTGCCATGGAATTCCTGCATAAGTACTTGTACAGATAGAGCACCAACGACTGTGTCCAGAGGTGTGAAAGAATTTGTTACACCTGTGCAAAAAAAGAATCCAAAAATTTTTATACAGTGTTTTCTACACAGAAGTGCTAGTGTCAAAATCATTAGTGCTTGAATTACAAAAGGTCCTAGATGACACTATTAAAATGATTGATTATGTACAAAGGAGACCATTGCAATCAAGATGATTTGCAGAATTATGTTCCACAATGGACTTTTCTCACATGCAGCTCTTATTGTACATGAATGAAAAGAAGTATCAACCTTTTTAAAAGTGCAACATTCTAAGCCAGGCAATTTACTTTGTGACAAGATCTTGAGTAATAAAGTTTCATTTCTTGCAGATTTATTTCAGTGTTTGAATACTCTTAATAAGGGTATGCAGGGAAACGTAAAATATTCTCACATTACAGATAAAATTAATACTTTTAGAGAAAAATGACATTAAAGGAAAGAACGAAAAGAGAAATGCAGTCAAAATGTTTGAACTAGTTAAAAGCTATAAACTGGATAAAAATGTTCCCGAAAAAATTTTACGAACTGTAGATTTATTGTACACAAATGTTGAAAAATATTTTCCTGCACCTACACTTGACATAAAGTGTCTCTGAATTGGGTGAGAAGTGCCTTTGTTTTAATTGTGCACATGTCAGCGAATTTAAATATTAAAGAAGAGGAAGAGTTAACAGAAATAAGAAATAACAGAGGAGGGCAATTATAATATTCAACAACAGATATTACACCCTTCAATTATCTTTCAAGAGTGAATTTGCAAATATTATCAAAAAGGCAATAGAAGTACTTCTTCCATTCTCAACTTCAGATTTGTGAGAAGTGAGCTTTTCTACAACGAATAACATTAAAAGCAAAAATTGATCATGGCTAGAATCCTTGGAAGATGATTCAAGAGTATGCCTTTCTAAAATTCAACCTTACAAAAAAGATATTCTAAAAAACACATCAAGCTCAGATATCTCATCAAATGTTTAACTATAATAACAGAAAAATGAAAAAATACAAATAAGCTTTTTAAAGAATTTTAATCACTATCTTTTTCTTACAAAATATGATCAATTATTTTGTTTTATTTTATGGCCATGGTGCATTTTGTTTGTGTTAATAAAGAAATCAAAAAGGTATATTCTTTTTTAAACTTTTTTTATTAATACAATTTAAGTGTATGGTGGAAGCTTAGCTGTAGGTTTGAGTGTACCATGAGATCTGAAAGGTTGAGAAACACCGCTTTATAGGCTGCTCCCTACAAATTCCAAAAATAAATTTGATTTTTTTTAAATCGAATACCTAACATTAAAAAAAGAAAAAAATCCTTTGAACAGGGGAAGCACTGTAATTGTTTCTCAGTGCTAATTATAATATGATTTTAATGACCTTTGTTCATTACATCTGACTAGAATTCCCCCATCCACACAAATGACACTACTTTAAACATAGATTAGGCCTTTTCAATGTACTTAAACAATGACAAAAAACTTATTGAAACAGAAGAAAGTCACAGAAACAAATCAAGACACAAAACACCATGTGAAATGTAAAATGCTTAACCTGAAATTGAACCTTACCACCTCACATCTGACGTTTAGCAAGTCATCCAAGTTTTTCATCCAGTTCTTTTTTGAACCCTATATTTGTTCCCTTAGTATGTCCATATTATATTTCTCATAATGAGATTTGTTATTGTCGATGTATACAAGATTAAAGTAAAATGCAGTTTATGACATCTTAGCTTGATTGTTCTGCCATTTGTTTTTATTCCCTTTAGTGACTAAAAGAAGAATAAGAAGTAAAGAAGAAAATAAACCCAGGGAGTAAAATTCTATATAAATAAGCATTCCTTCCAGTAACTATTTTTTTTTTAACACGAGGTTTCCCTATGCACTCCTGTGCTTAAATGATCCTCCTGCCTCAGCCTCCCAAATACCTGGGACTACACGCACCCACCACAGCATCTGGCTTTAAGTCAAACTTTATAAAGCAGAGAAAATAAAATATTCTCATTAGAAGTAGTGCAAAGTAAAATGGTGGACTCTGGTTTTTAACCTTAGATATTACTCTCTTAGAAAGCATATGAAACTTAATTTATGATGTCTTCACAATGGAAAGTATTACATACATTTGAATGAAAGAGCAATTTGGGAAAATGATAAATACACACAATTACCTTTTACCACTAGATGGAGCCCAGGCATCTATATGGCAAAATTGGCATTATTTACCTGTGGCTGTGTTTGGTTACTTACCCAAACTAACATAATGATTAGCAGAATCTGAATGGGTGTGGGGGAGGATAGGTGTTTTTTAGACTATAGTATCTCGGCAAAATGTAAATTAATGAAACGTAGATATTGCTTCTTGTCTAGAGGGTTCCCCTTCCTGATTCCAGATTCTCCATGTCACAAAGCACGTGGGCCTCCTTACTTTTACACCTGCTTCCTAACATTCCACCTATTTCATAACGGCCTCTCAAAAATGATCCATAATTCCTTTGAGGTTATTCTAGGTCCACTTTCCTTACCCTTTTCTCAATCTACTGATCATCTGAAACATTCATTCTTGATCTTGATGATACATATTTCTGACTTGAGGTTACAGTGATTTCCCATGAAGAAGTGGCCTTTGGGCCTGTGACAAAACTGAATGACCAGCTTATATAATGGACATCAAGTTCAAAAAAAGTACAAGGAGATGAATTGAGACAGACAGACACCCTCACTTTGTTGCATCTTCAGGTCTCTGGGAAGTAGGGTGATCACAAAAGAAGGGTTCCTGTGTAGAGAAGGTTTAGGGAGAAGTAGTAATCTAGAAATTTGGTTTCCTTTTCTATCAATCATTACACTGGTCAGACTTCCAGGAAATATCTTGGAAAAGATTTAAAAAACTAGGACCAAGATAGTAAAGCTTTTATAAGCTGCTGGAAAGTTTGCCACTTTCCAGAGAATAGAATTCTGTCGTTTTTTTAGTCTTAAGGTAAATTATGTCTGGTCAATGCTGGAAGTTCACAACTAATTTGTAATTTTGTGGAGGCAGAGACTTGAATCCAGGCTGTTTTACGAAGACTTTGTGCAAAGAGTGAGCCTCTGAACTTAAGAACAGATCTGCTTAAATTCCTAAAATATTCATCAAAACTTGGCTCTGTTGTTCTCAACTTGCTATTTTGGGAAAAAAAGGTCTTCAAACTCATCTACAAAAATCTCTGTTTTGTTATCTTTTACTTTATATTTGCACTTATTGAAAAGACATCTAAAAATGAAAAACAAAGCTAGAGATCAGTGAGAAAAAGGAATCAGTATTGGAGGAGACAAGCCACTTTGGGATAGGGAAAAGGAATTGGCTACCAGAAGGGGACTTGGACCTGGGTACAAGAAAGAAAAGTATCAAGTATGGGAATGAATAGACGGAGTCTGGGGCATCACTCTAAACCCTCATTCACTCATCTGTAAAGGTCATTGGTTCAGCATCTGTAGTGTGTCAGACACTGAGTCAGCACTGCACTTCCATGAATACTAGACAATTAAGAAATCTGATTTAATGAGAAAGAAGATGAGAGAGAGACCACTATGACAGTGGGAGACCACCGTAGAGTTACCTCCCTTTGGGGTGTACACAGTAGAGCGGTAGAGGGAGGGAAGGAGGGAGGCTTCCTGGAGGCAATGGTGAGCTTATTTCTTAAACTGAATAATTCCATCAAATTAAGGAAGGAATCTTGTGATTGAAGAGCAAGGAGAGAAGATTTTTCCCAAATAAACAGAGCTAATTGTGAAACTCTCTCTAAGAGGAAGTATGAGGATAACTGAAAGAACAAGGTATGTTCGCTCTTCTGTTTCCTCCAGCTGTTTGCTGAGAGTCCACAGAGAACCCCACGTGCCCCCCGTACCATTGTCCTCACCCACTTCTTGGCTTCATTCCTCCTCGTATCTGACTTATCACTGTGCAGCATACTCTACAGGGCATCCATAAAACTCAAGTGCAATTTAAATAGACAACTGCTTTGTTAACTTATTGCCAGAGTCTATCTTTCTCTTCTAGAACGTAAACTCCACGACAGCTTTGATGTTGCCTGTCTTGTTTCAATACGTACAGCGAGCCTAAGAAAATTCCTGGCACATAGTCGATACCCATTCCAACAGTATTTTCAATGCATTAAATCATTTTTGGTTAAAACTAGTTATTATAAATTTCAGCAATCTAGGAAGAGGGGTGATGAGGAGCTCCAATTTAAGCATAGTAGTCCACAGAGAGAAACTGTGAGTGATTAAAGTGGACACTGTCCACCCTCAGGCAGCCTTGGACCAAGCAAATGACAAATACTTGCTGGAAGTAAAAAACATTAGTGAAATTAAATGGACAGAACCATTCAAACCTATCTGTACTATCAGGGCAGAGGAACCCGGGATTCAGCAGTTGCCACTGTCATACAGTTAACATTTATTGACTCTAAAGATGTCACAATTGACAGCTATGCCAGATATATTCTGTTCATTGTCATATTCAATCCCCTCAAACTTAGTGAGATCCCTCACAAATTTTACGAAAAGAGAAATAGAGATTAAGTAACTTTGTCAAGATGGCTAGGAACTGACAGTTTTGGCATTCAGATCTATCTCTTGGAATCAGGTGCCTTGGACTAAAAAGTTCCATATTTTGAGAGCATCTTTCTTTGCTGAGCTTGTAGAGAGCAGAGCTGAAGCTCTATAATGTTAACGGAGTACCAAGCACTGTGCTTTAGGTCAGGGGATTGAAGAATGAACAATACAGGGATTGTGTGCTCCAATCGTTTAGGGCCAGATGGAGGAAAAACAGTCATTAATAGACAAAAGTTTAGGGCATCATTTGTGCTGGGATAGAGCAGAATTAATTCCAGGATGGCATACGACCTTTACATAGCTCCTACTTCTCTGCCTATTTCAATACCAAAAATAGAACTTGGTCATGCATGTTGGTGGCTTACTGCAAGCCTAATCTTAGGACTCTGGGAGGCCAAGACAGGAGGATCCCTTGAAGTCAGGGGTACAAGACCAGCTTGAACCAGAGCAAGAATGCGTCTCTACTAAAAATAGAAAGCCATCAGCCAGGCAAGGTGGCACATGCCTGTAGCCCCAGCTACTCAGCAGGCTGAGCAGGAAGAACCCTGAGCCCAGGAGCTGGAGGTTATGGTGACCTATGATGATACACTGCACACTAGACAGGGTGACGCAGCAAGACTCTGTCTTAAAACAGCAACCAAAGTAATGACTTAGTAATGCAAGCTATTCGTATTGATATGAAATGCAATATTTTGAGTCATGAATGTTGTCATTTCTGGATCTGTGTTACTAGAAAGTTTGAGCTTTTTTGTTTATTTATTTTTTTTAGAGGCAGAGTCTCACTTTATCACCCTTAGTAGAGTGCCCCGGCATCACAGCTCACAGCAACTTCCAACTCCGGGGTTTAGGCGATTCTCTTGCCTCAGCCTCCCAAGCAGCTGGGACCACAGGTGCCTGCCACAACTCCTGGCTTTTTTTTTGTTTGAGCTTTTTTGATGTTAAGCATTCCTTTCACTTCAAATTCTGATATTGGAGCTATTTTGAATTTCTACAGAAGCCATCCTGTTTGTGTTCATCAATTACACATATTTTTCTGGGGAAAACTTTATCTGCTTGTAGAGACAATATATTTTAGTTGTTCATAGCAGGATTTCAAAGTCAGACACTCCTGCATGCAGGTCTGGGCATGCTACCTATTGACTCCAGCAATTTACTTAACCTTCTTCTAAGCTTCACTTTCTTTTTCTGAAAACCAAATGGAGGTGTAGGGATAAGCTTGCAAAATGATCTCAATGATCTCTCCCTTCTGATGCTCAAGTGCCGTATAAGTCCCACTGACAATGAATCCTTTTGGGAAATGTTTGCATGTGACTTCTAGTTAGGTTATAAAAGCTATTACATATTTCCCCTTGGCCTCTTGGATTGTTTGCTCTGGAGGACATCAGAAACCATGTTTTGAGGACCTTTGGTGATAAAAGTAGAGAGGTCTACAATGAATAACTAAGGCCATCCCATTAATGGCTGGTATCTTTTTCCTAGCTTTGGAAGTGAGTTCTCTAGGCATAGCCTAGACTTTAAATAGCTTCATCCCCAGCCAATACAGAGAGTGGAAAAAATGTATACACATATTTTTAAAACTTCAGAACATTAGTGGTTATATGTGTTTTGTTTTCATACTTTGCCAAATTGAGTCAAACTTCCCCACACAGGGACAGTGTACATCATTCCAAATAGGTGTGGACTCCCCCTCCCTCCTCTTCCAGCTTAATTTTCATTGAGGTTTATTTCCATGTGTGTCCTTACGTGTTGACCAATCAGTTCCTACCTGGTATGGAATAAAGGTGTTTATTCCTCCATTCCTGTGATGTTTCACTTGTTAAAAAAGGAGAAACTGTATTAAATTTGTGATATTCAAGTCACATTTGATTTCTGCAATTACAAGAGGTGCTGAATGTGACTTGTATTTATCCTTTGTTGTCTGTATATATTATTACAAATTTAATACAGCTTTTTTTTGTTTAAAACGTGTATATATTTTCTTGACACCCTGTGTATATGATTATAATTATAAAATTAAAAAAAATGAAGAGGGCCTGCCAAGTTAAGCCCTTCCTGAATTTCTGAACAACAGAAGCTATAAGAAGCAAAGATGGTTATTGCTGTTGAAGCTACTGATGTTTTTAAGCAATTTATTATTCAGCCATTATAACTGGAATGGGATAACATATCTAGTTCAATTGTTATAACAAAAGTGAGGAAAATATTATGTATAAAGAGCTAAATATAGTGAGTAGGACACTATCTGTGCCTAAAAAAATCTCTGGTGGGCGCTGCAACAATTATGTGCGTGTGTGTGCATGAGATAGATAGATAGAGAGAGAGAGAGAGGGCTTAAAACTCAGGGCAAAGGATAGAAAACTCTGTATCAAAACAGGCCCTCTTACCACATAGATTTTTGCAATTTGTTGCTAAAACTGTGTGTTCCACTAAAACATCTTCTCTTTTCTTACTGGCCTAGATTGTATTTCCCAACCTCCTTTTTAGTTAAAAGTTGCCATGCCACTACGTCCTGCCAGCGGAATGGGAGCAGAGGCCATATGGGCTGCCCCAAACCCTCCAGGGCACAGTCTTGTACGCTCTTCTGACTCTTCTTTCAGAATGGAGGACATTGAATATAAAATCAGTACACTGAACCCCATAAATGCATCAATGTACACAATCATGATTTAATAAAAAAATAAAAAATGCGTAAAGTAAAAAATAAAAATAAAATATCAAAAAAATTGTTAGAGGAAGGAGACAGGGTTCCTAAAGGACCACATAAAATGGTTACATACTCTACAGCAATACTAACAAGAATACTACCAAGGGTACATACTAAACAGTGATGCTAACATTTTTTGTGAGCAAACATTAAACTTCATTTCTGTTATGCTACTGATACTCAGATCTCATCTGCTATAGTAGCCACAGTGGTGCTAATTGACATCCACCTTCGCCAGACACTGGTAACCTCCTCCCTATCCGGACCCCTCTCTCTGTTGTTAGCAGTCTGCTTTGTGCCCGGCTGTGATACGCAGGGACTTAAATTGAGTTGATCTCAACTGTTAAGTGCACTGCTGAGAATAAGTTCTGTCTTATCTGGAAAATTCACTAAATCAGATTAAAAGAGACTGCATTCTCAGGCACTGGGATTCAACGTACTTCACACAAATTTTTCTCTGCTCTAATGGACTCAGAATCCTATCTTTTTTCTGATATGTTATCTCATTTTCCCCCTTCACTTGCACACCTTGTTGTGGCCCGTTCTGACCTGGAATCTGGATTTTCCAATTTATTAGCTGGATGATCCTGAGAAATTCAAAATAGTCTGTAAGACTTTCCATAAGACTTTCCTTGTATTTCTAAGAATAGTTAATATGAAATAAGATAAAGCAAATGAGGCAAAGGGCCTGGAATTTAGGAGGTGTGCAGCAAATAATATCTAATATTATTCAAAATAAAAAGTCATCTACCAAAATTCATTGACTTTCATTCAATAGAAAAGTGAAAATACATTTCACTTTTTTAGATTCATAATAATATTTAAAATCCAACATTTTCACATCCCAATTTACTGGCAGATATTAAAAATAATATCAATATCTTACATTATGTTATATGTGACATAACGTTTTCTAGGCGTATGTAAGTCAAAAGAATCAGTTCCTCTTTTTGTTATGCTTTTCCTCCCCTTAATTTGAAATCTCTCTAGCACTAGAAGGTCTTATAAACACTAGAAGGAAAAGCTTATAGTCCAAATGTATAACCAGAAAATTGAACTCAACTCTATTTTGCCATAATATCCTGCACTAATGTGATGATACAGCTGACAAAATTTAACAAGCTGACTGGTATTTATATTAGAGCACCACTTTGTAGCTTGAAATGGATACTCATACCAGCAGGTGTCAAGGCTCAACAACAATCCACTTTTAAAGTTAAATGTAGATTATACACTGAAATTCTACAGAGAAAACTCCCACCCTTCTTCCCCCCATGGCCTCCTTCTCACAAAAGCTGCTTCTACACTATTCACTAATGTAAGTGCACTTAACTGATACATAAATAAATTGAGAAAAATCCTTTCTGGCCTAAGAAACATCAAAGTCCATTTCATAAATGAGAAATAAAATGTGACTTCCTCTCAACAAAACAAACATCTTGAGGATGACTTTTTTTTTTTTTTAACCACATTAACAAGGGATTTAGAGTCCTTATAATCTCTTTGAACTTGGTAGTAAGTTTCAATGTGTTTTGCATGTTGATGTTAAATACGGCTTTGACAAGTGCTAATGTCTACCCTTTGGATTACCTGATACTCCCTATAAAGATGCACTACTGAATTTGAAAAAAAAAATTAAAAAAAGAAAGTTTCTTCTTTGAGTTCAAACATTAACTTGTAAAGAAAATAAAAAGATATTAATATTTAAAATGCTTAGAATGGTATTGATTGTGTATATTATGTTACACAAATCTAGACATCACAATCAATAGTTCCCAAAATGATTACAATAAATGTCTGTGAAAAGTGGTGAAAATAATTGCAGTTTGGTATTTAATAGTCATTTTTCTTTCCAGAATTTCCAAATTCTTACTGTATTAATTCCTAAAATATCTCTTCCTCTAGTGATCTCAATAGTTAGCATGTATTGTGGTCTGAATATTTAAAATTTCCTACTAAATGCCTATGGAATATAAATAAACCCAAGCAAGCATGAACAAAGTAATTCACTAAGGAAAGGAGTTAAATTTTTATGATACCAAGGGGATTCCTGAGATCAGAACGCTCCAGATAATATAAAAGGTAGTTCTACAAGTGTTTCTATTGTCTTCTCATATTTTATGTGTAAAAACTAATAGCAAATGATTTTAAAAGCAACAAATGAAAAGACATAAACAGAAAGGAACAATCCACAGAGCAACATTGAAACTAAATATCATCTTGAAATGATATATTGACATGTAAAATTATAAATCGTTCTAAAGTTTTTAACAAGAAAAAATTATCCAAACTAGGTTTATTTATGCCCTGTTGACTCATTTATTTTAAGGCAGAGGAACATGCCCTCTTCTTTACTTACAGTCATAATTATCTGCTTTAATATAGTCTTATCTCTGGGGCACTTGAAAATGTCCCCTCATCTACTCACTCTTCGTGATATCAAAGTCACTGAAAAGTAGGTGATTAGAAAATAGCAATCTGCTAGAACTCCAATCCTTTGTTTTCCCCTGGGGCAGTGGATTATTTCTTCATCAGAGTATCTGTTAGTTAATACCAAAGGCTTCGCCCAACTTCAAAGCAGAGATATTAAAGGCTCACTTTCCACTACAAGGCAGGTGTATTTTTATTAGCTTTCTCTTTCAAAATTGCTATGACTTCACTTGCGGATATCCCGCCAACAACCGTTATTGAAAGCCTTACTATAATTGCTAAGTTACAGGCAATGTCTGAAGCACAAAACCAATGTCACTCACAGCCCTCCAACAATTGACTGAAACCAAGTGTTACATCATTAAAGCTGAATTACAACACACCCACGGCGTGCTTTCCATGTGTGCTGTATTTTAAACAATAGTAGAGCAAAACCTGGCTATAAATTCACAGATCCCCCAATTTGTTCAAATTCGTGAACAATAAGAGCTGTCTGAGAGCTTTTGCTGGCTCTATTTTACTCAGAAATGTCATGCACCAAAATTAAATGTCTGTTTGGATTTTATTGGAGATGGAAATGCTAGCTTTATGTTGTAAATTTAAACAACCTGCCAGAAACGGAGACTCCCATTTGTATCGCTGGGGAAGGCATATTCATCTCTAATTGCTTATGGTAACACAAATAAACTAATGTAAAGTGTTCCATTCTTTAACTGGTTTTGTGTAAAATAAATCAGCTGAAGTGATGATGGCGCAGGTTTTCAGGGGGGTCAGGGATTTCTTTGATAGAGTTAGATATGAGACCCATGCATTTAGCTATTGGAGATAATTAGGAAATTTTCTGGAAATTCACGAAAATTGAGTAAGATGTTCATGAATGCCGATAAAAGAAAACATTGGCAGCATTTCCACATTACTCTTTCTTTCTAATTAGATTCGACCCATTTCATTATTCTGTGATCTAAGTGGAAATATTTCTTCTGTCCTAGTGGTATGCAAAGCTATTATAATTACTTTTCTAGAAAGGTCGACAACTTTTTTATTTGGCTTCAGTGATTTTATGGTGCCTGGATTCCACCGGAAAATATTTAGTCACTCGCTTACTTGGATAGGAATCCATCACCTGGAATAGAAATCATGGCAAACGTGCCAGCATCTTTGTGCAGACAGGCCCTGAAAATATATACTAGGGAAGGCTACTGCCAAATGACTTATGTCTGGCCAGCACTACCTTTGAAATGTTCTCTGCATACCAGTTACTGTTAAGATTTAGTATAGCATGTGTAGATAAATTCATTTTAGTTCTCATATCCATAATTTGGGTAATACAGTAGCAATCTACACTGTATGCATTACACATTGTCTTTAGTTGTGATGTTAATAGCCATTCCTAATATTCAGATTTCTTACCAAAACCCAATGGCAGCCTTCATGGCATTTTAAATAGATCACACCAAACCAAGTGTAGAAATTTACAAAATGCTATTTTTTTAATCAATCCATAGAAAAATTAGCATACATTTTTTAAAAAAATATATCCCCAACATGAGAAACGACATCAGAATAAATAGAAAACCTACACGGAGAATTGGGCCCCTGTAAAAATACACAATAATCTTAAATACTAGTTGTTGGCTATGAGTTTGAATCATCAACCCCTATATGTTCTATTTATTTAAATCTTTGCATTTGTATGAAAAGGGTATGGTGGGGTATGTACCCCACCCCCAAATTTCTGCAGGTTGTCTCCTGTAACAGATTCAATTAACAGCACAAATTATGATGGCAGAAGAAATTCATCACATCTACTGAAAAGAAAACAAAAGAAAACAAGAAAACTATGTTCTCACCACAAATATATGTCTACCCAATTCTTTTCTTCAGTTAGAAAATCTCAGAGCCAACTGAATCAAAGCAGCCATACTATTTTAAGGTTTATTTGTTTTCTTTAAATTTGGCGAACGCTGTTCTTTCCTATAAAATTGGTTGACTCAATATGGAAAAAATACACACCATTAACTTTCAGCATACTCACTTGTTATTTTTCATCTTGACTTCCAAAACCTATCTTACTGATTCATGTAGAAGGATTGCTGTCGAATAAAAAATCATTTCTAAAATGATGTGTTCCTAGTTAATGATTTTGGAAAGCCTCAATTGTCATTTAAATATGTGCCATTGAATATATTAATCACATTCTCTAGCTTCTAGGATATGGGCTGTTATACTCATTACGTATTTGTAATTCTACTACTTGGTGCATTTTGATACACACTGAGAAAATCAAAGAGAAACTCGGCTATATGTTATTTCCACTTTCAGCATTGCTAGTAAATCTTAGGTTGTAATAGTTACGTGATTAAAGTAATTTATTAAGTAATTGCTTATTAGAGCCTACATATATCTCAACAAATCAAGATGGCCTAGGTTGTATTTACATTCGGACTGTAGAGTAATTTTCCCAAACCACATAAGCAAAACCATTTTGACACCTGGTCTTTTAAAGTTCATGAACTTCAGCATCTAAAAACATGTGTGGGATTGTCAAACATTCCAGTGCCCTCCCTGGGAGCACCCAAACATATGTAATCCTGTATATCACGATGTCATATGCCATCAACTTTTCTTGAAAGAAAATTACTGGGTCCTTTTATCAGGGAAGCAAAATGTCACAGCTCTGAATCTGTGAGATAAGGAGCAAGGACTTCTGAAAGAGTAAGAAGGTGAACTGCAACCATAGGCTTTCTAAGGTTTGGGTCAAGCATGCCCACTCTTTCTAAATTCCCTTTTATTAAATACTATAAATTAGTGCTCTAGTCGGATATTCTAATAATATCACAAGTATGCAAGAGAAAAGAAATTAAGCCAGAAATTGCATTTCAATAACAGATTATATTTCATAATTACACAATTTATATTCTCAATCATGCCAGGGAGAAGGGAGGTAGCTGGGAGGAGGACAGGCAATGAGAGGATTGATCGCTCCTGAAATAGGGGAGTCTCTGGTAGCTTAGCACATCTCAAGGACACACTTGAGGAAATCAACCCCAGCTACTTAGCTATTCATCTCTGCCATGTCAGAGCTCTTCCCAGCTAAACAAAGAATATCAGAGAGGGGCAGGTGGAAAGACTGACAGAATCCACCACTTGCAACACACATGCAGAGATTAGCTCTTTATAATTCTGCCAGGGGAAGTGGAAGGGTTAATTGCAAACCACCTGCTCACCCTGAACAGTTCTAAACACTTGATAGCAATAGGTTCAAAGAAGGCAGCAGCTCAAAATCTCTTTCACAGTCTTTGTCCACCTGTCTTTGAGAGCAGCCGTGGGCCGAGTCCTGCCAGACGTTTCTTACATTAACCAGACTGCTAACCCTTTCGGCCATGGGCCGATGCATTAGGCACCTGGGCTTCATGTTGTAACTCTGAATGGCAAGAGGAAGCTTCTCTCCAGTGGCTTCTTAGCTGCAGCAACTAACTGAAAAAAGTGATTAAAATATTCAAGGCAGACATAATAGAAGATCTGGGGTTGTAATTAAGTAGTAACTTGGGATGGCGAAGGGAAGATAAGATCAGAACCTTCTATCAGGAGGAGAGGACTATTTCCTAAAGTATTTCCAGAACACTCATGTATGTGAACAAACTTGCTTTGATTTTTACCATCTAGAAATATTTTAAGATGCAGATTTTATGTTTTCTCTTTGTAACATGACTTCAAAAGTTTTTTACTGAGGTGAAATTCACATACCATAAAGTTAATCATTTCAAATTATACAATTTCATAGCTTTTCGTATATTCACAATGGTATGCAGTCATTTTTTATGACGTTCCAAAACATTTTCATCACCTCAAAGAAAAGCAGTGAATTTTTACAAATTAATATCATAGGCAAATATTTAAAAATTATATGAATTTATTTTTAGCTGTAGATAAGGATTATGTAATTCCATTGCAATCAGATCGTTGTTAAAACAGCTTGCTGATAAACCTCTATTTTGAGATTTCATAGCTGTGATGCTTTTATTTTATTAGATTATCTCATTTAAGGTCAGCATTTGACAGAATGTAGCTTCAAAAGACTTTCACAGGCATTCCACTCACAGATCTTTTCTTCCCTTACTTCCCTACCTGCTCGGGAACCAAGAGACTTAGCACTTCCATGGTTCCTGGAAGGGGAGCCCACTTTTAAAGTAAATTAATAAGATGTAGATAATATTACTAAAGATATATCTCTGTGCAAATGGGGGAAGGGCTGAAGGGCTGTATGTAATTAGCTGTAATTACACCCCAAATTGTCATTCCACTTGTTTCCTTCCCTTGACCTCTAACAACTACTAGCAAGTTTCACTCCTCTGGAACAAGGGCCTTTAAAACTGAAGCATTTCAAGTTTACTTTCAATTTATATCCCTTACTTATGAAAACAAAAGTAAGCGGTGTCTTTCATATGTTTAACTGAAAGTAAACATTTCTACTTTAAACACTGTGGGCTTGTTTGGCAGGAGAGAAGTAACCTCAGTTCTCCCGGTACATTTGTATACTTGGCTAAATGTTAGAATCACTGGGAAAGTTTTTTTCTATAGGTCTTCAGTGTTGAAATTCACATCTTTTGATTTCTCCAGATGACTGCAGTGGCTACATTGCAAGCTGTGGAAACTACTGCACTTCTGGAGCTCTCTCTAGCAGAAGCTGCCACTCAGGTCAGTGACCATGAATAAGACCAACAGGAGGGATGGGGAAGGCTGGGGAGGAGGACCTTCGGTCAAGATTGTTAGTTTATTGGCTCTTGCAAAAATATCTGCAGGGTCAATTTATATCATCCAAAGCCCCAACAAGGATTATACCAGAAGAGGCCATGTTAAGCTTTGTTAACTTGCAATACCAGGAAGGTCTTATTAATAAAAAATAGAGCTTGCTGACTAGTATGCTGTTGACCAGGTTCTCACTGAAGAAATAAAAAATACAATGGATATAAAGTCTAGTGAAAACATCTTATTTTCCCATTCTTATAAAAAATCTGAAAAGACTCCCTAACTAAAAGATGGTGCTGGGTGAACTGGCTGGCGACCTGTAGAAGACTAAATCTGGACCCCCACCTTCACCATTAACAAACATTGATTCTCACTGGATAAAAGATTTAAACTTAAGACAAGAATCTATAAAAATACTAGAAGAGAGTGAAGGGAAGATACAAGAAGAAATTGGCCTGGGAGAATATTTTATGAGGAAAACTCCCTAGGTGATTGAAGCAACACCAAAAATACATTACTGGGATCTGATCAAACTAAAAAGCTTCTGCACAGCCAAGAGCACTGTAAGTAAAGCAAACAGACAACCTTCAGAATGGGAGAATGTTTTTGCAGATTATGCTTCCGACAAAGGTCTGATAACTAGAATCCACAGAAAACTCAAACTTATCAGTAAGAAAAGAACAAATATGCCATTTCTACGTGGGCAAGAGACTCCAAACAGAAACTTCTCTGAAGAAGACAGGTGCATGGCCTACAAATACATGAAAAAATGCTCATCATCTTTAATCATCAGAGAAATGCAAATCAAAACCACTTTGAGATATCATCTAACTCCAGTAAGACCAGCCTACATCACAAAATCCCAAAACTACAGATGTTGGTGTGGATGCAGAGAGAAGGGAACACTTCTACACTGCTGGTGGGAATGCAGGCCAATACCTTTTGGAAAGAAGTTGGGAGAACACTCAACTAAAAGTAGACTTACCATTGGATCCTGAAATTCATCTACTAGGTATATACCCAGATAATCAAAAATTATTTTACAACCAAGACAGTTGCACCAGAATATTTATTGCAGCCCAATACATAATTGCCAAGACATGGAAACGGCCCAAGTGCCCATCGACCCATGAATGGATTAGCATATTAAAAAAGATGGAGACATCACATCTTTTATGTTTACCTGGATGGAACTGAAACATATTCTTCTTAGTAAAGTATCTCAAGAATGGGGGAAGGGTACCTGTGGCTTAGTGAATAGGGCACCAGCCCCATACACTGAGGGTAGCAGGTTCGAACCTGGCCCCAGCCAAACTGCAACCGAAAAATAGCCAGGTGTTGTGGTGAGCACCTGTAGTCCCAGCTATTTGGGAGGCTGAGACAAGAGAACTGCCTAAGCCCAGGAGCTGCTGTGAGCTGTGATGCCATAGCACTCTACTGAGGGTGACAAAGTAAAACTCTTGTCTCTCTTAAAAAAAAAGGGGGGGGGGAAGTATACAAAGTACTCAATACTACTATGAAATCAATATATAATCACCTACACATTCACACAAATGGTAAAACGTGGCTTGGCGCCTGTGGCTCAATCGGCTAAGGCGCCAGCCACGTACACCTAAGGTGGCGGGTTCGAATCCCCAGCCTGGGCCCGCCAAACAACAGTGATGGCTGCAACCAAAAAAAAAAAATGGCCGGGCGTTGTGGTGGGCGCCTGTGGTCCCAGCTACTTGGGAGGCAGAGGCAGGAGACTCGCTTGAGCCCAGGAGTTGGAGGTTGCTATGAGCTGTGATGCCATGGCACTCT